>SJYT01057685.1:229688-271602 GCA_006410635.1 Cephalophus harveyi | reverse complement strand
GTGTATGAGTGTGTGTGTTAGTGAGTGTGTGAGTGTGTGTGTGAGTGTGTGTGTTAGTGTGTAAGTGTGAGTGTGTGAGAGTGTATGTGTTACGGTGTGTGTGAGGGTGTGTGTGTGTGTTAGTGTGTACGTGTGAGTGTGTGTGAGGGTGTGTGTGTGTGTGCGTGTGTGTGTGTGTGTGTGAGGGTGTGTGTGTGGGTGTGTGTGTGAGGGTGTGTGTGTAGGTGTGTCTGTGAAGGTGTGTGTGTGGGTGTGTGTGTGAGGGTATGTGTGTGTGTGAGGGTGTGTGTGAGGGTGTGTGTGAATGTGTGTGTATGTAAGTGTGACAGTGTGTGTGAGGGTGTGTGTGAGGGTGTGTGTATGTGAGGGTGTGTGTGTGTGTGTGAGTGTGTATGAGTGTGTGTGTGTGTGTGTGTGAGTGTAACTGACTCCCTCTGCTGTGTACCTGAAATGAACACAACACCGTCAAGCGGCTGTGCTTCAATTTAAAGAAGGGTTTAGAGTCTCCAGCCCCGGATGCCGTGGCCACCTGCGTGGCCCGCTGTTGGGCATCTGTCATCCGGGCTGAGCGGGCTGAGGCCGGTTGCAGCACCTGCAACGCTAGCCTCTTGGCGTCCTCGCCTGGCCTGGAATTCTGCAGGTGTGTGTTCTTGGAGTCCACGGAGGAGCACAGCCCTGCTCCAGGCCGTCCCAGCCGGGGCCGGGGCCCCTCTGGCCCGCAGAGCGAGCCCTCCCTGTGCCGCTGTCTCTGGGAGCCCGAGAGGGCAGCTTCTCCCTGGGCCGCCCGCGTGGTCTGTCTGGCTGGACCCGCCGCCCTGTCCTCCCAGTGGTGATTGCATTTCGCACCGACTGGCTCAGAGTCACGGGGTTATTGGCTCATTTTTCATTTTGCGTCTGTGGTAACCAGACTTGGAAATAAAAAGCAGGGCAAGGCCCAAGCCTGATGGGGAAGGGCTGCGTGGACGCCTGCACATGGGGTGGGGGCTTTCCGGTGGTGGTGCCGGGGAGGCGGCCGGCTCCCGCCCGGGCCCACCTGGGGTCTGGCCCCGGCCTCGACTCGCTGCCGGGCCCGCATGGCCGGGGTTTTCCTGGCTGCAAAGTGGGAGAGTAAGACCCACCTTGAGAGCCTCACGGCACATAGTAGGTATTCAATAAGTGCAGTTGTTATGATAATGGCTATAGGATGTTTCGACATTATTTTAGAAATCATGAAAGAATAGAAGTGTTTCACCGGGGGCTTTTTTACAAAACACAGATACGAGAATGAGCCGTGAAATGGCTGGCCTGAGACTCGCCTCCTCTCCTGTCTCTTATACACATCTGACCATCCCTTAAGTGCAGTTGTTATGATAATGGCTATAGGATGTTTCGACATTATTTTAGAAATCATGAAAGAATAGAAGTGTTTCACCGGGGGCTTTTTTACAAAACACAGATACGCGAATGAGCCGTGGAACGGCTGGCCTGAGACTCGCCTTCTCTCTGATATTCAGCTGTCCTCCCCTCGCCCCCGCTCCTCCGTGATTTGATCACTTCAGTGCCCACGAGGTGTTCCTGTCGACACATCGGAGGAGGCAGCTGCAGCTGTCTCTTCGGGGTGGGGCTGGCCTCCAGACCTCCTAAAAAAATCCTTTCGTTCTTGAGATTTGCAGCAGGCAGTGATGGTCCGTGCATCCCGCTGTCTCCTGTCCGTTTTATGGACGAGAAGGACGAAATGACCAGCTCAACCACGGTGGCACCACCGCAGCCGGGTGGGGGTCAAGCTCGGGCGTCTGCCTCTCAAGCGCTTGCTGTCTCGGGATCCAGTCCCCATTCAACATCTGCCTCCCTCGGGGCTCGGTGCTTGGCAGACACAGTGGGGAAGGCGTCAGGCCCCACGCAGGCTGGGGCAGGGGACACACGCGGATGGAGTACGGAACGGAGCGACCGGAGAGCTGCTGGGGGCTCTGACGGCGGGCCTTGGGGGGACGCCCCTGTGGCTGGGGTCGGGGGGCTTCTTCAGGTGGGACCATCTCAAGGAGGTGACCCAGGGATGGGACGGAGCCTGCAGGCTCTGGACCCAGGGGGCACAGTGGCCAGCGGGCTGCTGCTGTCGCCTGAGCCACGCATAAGGTCACTGCGGGCCTGACCGGTGGGGTGTGTCCCAGTGCTTGAGCTGGGCACCGGGACTAGGGCAAGGGGCAGCCGGCGCGCGGCGCCCAAGCTGGGCCATCCAGCCCCGTGCTTCAGCAGCCTGGTCTCAGGGTCTTGGGCATCCGGATTTGATGGAACCCACTTCTTGGAGAAAATGGCAAGCCAACCCCAAGAAAAGCCAGGCACTCAGCAAATCTCTCTCCTCCTGTGCGGGTTATTACGGGCCAGGAGGGATCATAAGCACTCCTCCGTGACGCTTGCTTGCTTTGCGGGGTCACAGACCTGTCAGAGCGTTTGTGAATTTGAAGATTTTGTAGGTTCCACGGTAGGTATGTGTATTGCTGGTCAAGTGATACCGCAGACCCTGGGTAACTCCCAGCCTGGTCTGGGCAGACCTGGGCACCTGCGGCTCTGTCCACCTGCCTCTCTGAGCCCTGGGGTCCCACTGGGCAGTGAGGTTAGTCAGGCCGCGCCTCACCCAGCTAGTGCCCGCGTGGTCCTCGGGCGCCTGCGTTCTGAGTGACAGCGTTGCCCCTCCCCCCACACGGATGCTTCCCTGCGCCAGGAGGCACGTGGCCTCTGTTCATCCTTTACGCTGGTGGCCAGAAGCCCAGGAGGCGGTCCGGGGAGTGGCCCCTGGTGGGAAGCCCAGTACCGCCTCCGTGTGAGCCGCCGTGGCCCGTGCTTCCTCCACGGGTGCGGGCGGGGCCGCCTTCTCCCCAGGCAGGTGGGCTCACACCGTGTCCAGGGTGCCTGGGGCTGGTGGTGGGGTGGTCACAGCACGAAGACGCCCAGCCCCAGCTCCCTGTCCCCTCTCGGTGGGATTGGGACGGGAGATCTAGAGGGATCCGGAGGAGCCAGGATCGGGGCTTGACTGGGGGTGGGTGGAGGTGCAGGGCGCCCCCAGGGGCTGGGGCAGGTGAGGCAGGGGCTTCCCGCTGCCCGTGGCCCCCGGACAGGGGCTCCCGGGGGGTGCAGCGAGTGCTTCTCTCCAATGAGCCCCCGTAAATCACGGCTTTCACGTGCAGCAGCCCTCCAGCCGTCCCGGACGCGGGCCTCTCCAGCGCCCCCCCTGGGGCCGCTGACGGGCACCCTCCACACTGCCTGCTGAGTCCAGGCTCCGCCGGGCGCTGCCGGCCGGGCGGCAAGTTCCCAGGGCCGGAGCGGGGGTGGCGGGGGAGTCGCGGCAGCTCCGCCTTCACAGGCTGGAGGAGCGTGCCTTGCCCAGGGGGTAGCGTGTCTGGGGTCCAGCCCGGCGATCTTTCCACACGTCGTGTTTGTCAACACACATTCCTTTCTTTAAGAGCAATTCCTGTCGAGGTGAAATTCACACCATAAAATGAGCCACTGCCAAGTGGGCCGCCCCGGCGGCGTTCGGCCCGTTCACAGCGCTGTGCTCCCAGCCCTCTATCTGGTTCCAGAACCTTGTCATCACCCCAGAGGAAACCGCCCCTCCCAGCCCTGGCAACCCCCAGTCGGCTTTCTGTCTCGAGGGACGTCCTTATGCCGTCACTTCCCGGCCACACGTGGCCGTTCACACCTGCCTTCTCTCGCCGGGGAGCTGGTCTTTGAGGTTCATCCCCGTTGTTTTCCCCGAACTTCCTTCTTGTTGGGGATGCGTCTGAAGCCCCAGTTCTGGCTGCATTCCACACGCTTTACGTGATATGACCCCGACACTGACCCTGAGAGGCAGGTGTCAACACTGTGTGATTCCCACTTGAAAGACAAGGAAGCTGAGGCTCCCTGAGGTTGGGCGACGCTGCCCAGGGCTGCAGCTGGGGCTTCAGGCTCTCCTGTCCTTCAGACCCCGCTTCTGGCTCCTGCTCGTCCCTGGAGCCCCGGTCCCACCTCCGCCGCCTCCCAGAAGTCTTGGGCAGGGCCGCCTGGGTGCAGAGCCCGTTTAGAGTTTAACCTGCTGGGGGGAAGCTCCTCGCAGGCAGTGAACTCTTGTCCTTGGCCTTTGTGGGCCCCCCTGGACCTGTGCACGGTGGGCGCTTTATCAATTAGCAGGTCATGCCTCTTAATGGGCTCCCCGGGTTGGGGCCCTGGGACACGGCGTGGCCTGGACAGACTACCAGTGCTCCGCGGCCGCCCAGGGGTCCCCCTGCAGGGGCGTTCCTTCTGTGAACCGCGGGTCAGCTGGTTTCTTGAACCTCTTTTTGACTTAAAGGAAAATCGTGTGTTTGGAACATCGGATGCTGCCGGGAGGGCCCGAGTCTCTCGCCTCCCGTCTAGAAAAATAGATGGTTCCTTCCCTTCTCTTTCTTTCCGCCCTTAGCGGAGCAGATGTTAGCTTTCCAATAAACAGGGGAAAAATAGATGAGAGACGTTTAGCAAACTATCACTGTGCAGGCCAGAGTTATCACTCTGATTTCAACTGGGACCATAAAATTTTATGAGCTATTAAATTGTCCTAAAGCTCCTTTAACATACAAACTTGAGTGTCTGAGATTACCCATTAAGAAAAAGTGGGTTACATCAGGAGAACTTTCACTGCTAACACTCAATTGTGTTCAATCAATAAAACTTTTAACTAGCCGTGTTGCTCTGGGCGGATCACACGGGTCCTGCTGGGGACGGGCCAGCCGGTGGTCCTAGACCCATCCTTGAGCATGGCCTTGGCTGGGGAGCGGGACTCTCAGCCAGGCCCGTCACCTCTGAGCATTCCAGAAGGTTCTGCTTCCTGCCTGGGCGTCTGTGATCAAGCGGTAGCTTGAGCTGGGAGGTGGGCTCAGAGGCCAGCATGTCCTGGGGGTTCCCACCAAGAATCCGGCAGGGAGCCCACGCACCAGGCCCCGCTGCGGGGGGAGCTACGCCTCTCAGCGGTGGGGAACGGGGGCTCCTTGGCTGGGGAGGCGCCTCCTCTCGGGCTGACCCCTCAGCCAGAAGGCTGTGTGAAAGGGGCCACTGCTACCCGGCCGGCGCCCCTGGATCCAGGCGGGACCCTGACCTCAAAAGGGATGGGGGCCAGGAGGCACCATCGCTGCGGGGCTCCCGCCCTCAGTCCGCCGGCAGGGCTGTGGGCCTGTGTCCAGTCTGCTCCGGCTGGGGCTGGGCCACCCTGGGCTGGGCTGCTCAGAGGAGGTGCGAGGCCCAAGGGGCCGCCCTACTGGGCCGATGGGCAGGGCGCCACTTGGGAGGAGGAGGGAGGAGGAAGGGCTTGAACCGGGGGCTCTGTGGTCCTGGCTGGACCCTTCCCCACTTCCTCGCCCGGAGGGCGGGGCGGGAACCTCTGCTTCCTGGCCTCGCACCTATTGTAAAATGCTGGGAAACTGTGGCTGGACCAAAAAAAGAAAGCAGATTCTGCAGAACAAAAGGAGGGAATTGGTAAACGCCTGCAGAAGAATCGGATTGCTTTGCCCCCTGCCCGGGGAGGTGGGGCAGGGCCAGGTGGATGGGGGCCAGGCTGCCCCGTGTGATGGGCAGGTGAGGCCGGGGCGTGTGGCCTCTGGAGTTCTCGTGAGCCCAGAGGGCCCTCCCAAGGCCGGAGGGCATGTGCTGGGGCAAGTTTAAGACCGCTTCTGTGGGCAGCGCGGTCATCTGCCTCCACCCCCCGCCCCAGGGTCCACATGACGGGAGACAGCAGGGCTGCAGGGGGCGGGAGTGGGTTGGGGAGCCCCGCTGGGCCAGGGCTGCGGAGCTGCACCCAAGGCCCATGGTCGTCAGGCGTGGGCCTGGGTCTTCCGTGTTTCCTGGTGGCAAGCGGGGGGCACGTTGGACTGTCCTGGGGTGAGAACGGTCAGCCCTGAGCTGCTGCTGCCCCGGAGGCCGGACTCCTGCCCCCTGCCCCAGCCACAGACTGCAGGGCGTGGGGCCCAGGGGCGCCAGCCTTTCCCCGTGCCGGGCAGCCACTGTTCCTGCGCCCACGTGCTCAGGGCAGCTGGGAGGCCCGGCCCGGGCGGCCGTCTGCAGGGCTGACCCTGGAATCCTCGCCCCTTGCAACAGTCCAGTTGGGCAGTGCCCGGGGGAGAGCTCTGCCCGGAGCCGGGCTTCCCACCCCTGCATCTGGGTCAGCGCAGACGCGTCCTCCTATCAGTGTTTACGAGCCGCCTCTAATCTCCCCGCACGCCTCCGGAGCCCGCCTCTGTCTCCAGCTGGCTTCGCTGCAATGCTCTGGGCCCGAGGTCAGGGAGGCACCTCTCCCAGGCCCGCAGCCCAGCCGCTGTGGTGCCTGCCGGCTGGGAGAGGGCCCGGTCAGAGGCTTCTTGGGGCGGCCCAGGCAGTCGGGTTTGGGGGGCTGTTGGGGTGGGGGGTGTGGTCAGCGTGCAGACCTGGCAGGAAAGCAGGCCGGGGTCGAGGCGTGTGCGCTGCCAGACACCAATTAGCCTGGAATTCGGGGCCTGTGGCCTCCCCTGCCTGCCTGGTGGTGGGGCCTGAGATCCACTCCCCACCAGACCCTTCCTGTGGGACCCCTCTCTGGTTCCTGGAGTCCCACGACCCAGGGGCACGTCTGGGATCAGAGGGCCCTAAGCCTCGGTTTGGGAATGAGGAGGGGGCGGTGTCTGGAGTGCAGGCCAGACCCCTGCCAGCCTGATCCAGCCCTGCTGCCAGCTCCAGGAGGGGCCCAGTGAGGCGCTGGCCACTGTGGGCCTTGGAAATGAGGAGGGCAGAAGAGTGCCCCCCAACTTGAAACCTAAACTTCCGGGCCTTTGGCTCAAGGGTGACTTCCAGGAGCTCCACATAAACAGTAGTGTGTTTCCAGAGCATATTCACCCCGAAGCCACTTTTAGGCCATCCCACTCTAGCATGAGTGAGTTTTCTAGACCAGCTTGAATGCAGAGCTACGAGGGGCCGGGCGCTGTTAGGGCTTCTGCGAGGAGGGGAGGGGGGCAGACCAGGGGTGCCTCCTGGCAGAGCTGGACATCCGAAGGGCCCCCGGGAGGAAGGCCCAGGAGGAGGAGGAGGTGTGACCTCAGTGTGGGGAGCTGAGCTGAGAAGGAGAGTCCGGCACTGGGAGCGATGAGAACATTCACGCGGGGTAATGGGCAGCCAAGGAGGGCTGTGTGGCGAGGGAGTGGACCGCCAGGCGCATCCTGTGGGGAGGTGATGCTGGAAAGTAGCGTGAGGGCTGCAGGTGGGAGGGATGGACGTGGGACCCTGGGCTCTCAAATGTCTGCTGAACCCAGTGAGAAATGCCCAGCAGGGAGGGGGAGGGGGAGGACTTGGCTCTCCCTGCCCTTTAGCCGAAGTGGCTGTTTGACTCGGTGGCTTTGTCTTATGAAGTTGCCCCCAAACCCTCAAGGACCCCCTGCCCCAGAAGATGAAGCTCTGTGTTCCCTTGGGGACAGGGAACACGCCCAGCTGCCCCAAGGCTTCCGGAAGCTGTTCCAGGAACACGGGCCCCGTGAGGTGCTCATGGGGTCCCCGGAGAAGGGCCACGGGGCACGGAGGTCTCGGGCATCCTGGTCAGTTCAGTTCAGTCGCTCAGTCGTGTCCAATTGCTGTTGCAGAGCGGCTTGGCTCGCAGGTGCCCGGAGGCCCAGCCGGCCAGGGAGTCCCCCGCCAGCCGAGGGGTGGAGGGCCTGGCGGCGCTGGCATTGGCTGGCAGCCCCCGCGGCCCCTCCCTGCTGCCCGGCTCCCAGACGGGCCTCCTGGCCGGGACCCCGCCCGCTGCAGCCAGGCTGGAGGACGCTCCCCGGCCCCCCGGGGGTGAGGGCAGGAATTCAGGGCCTTGGCGTCTCCTGTGCTGCTGGCCGCCTCGGCGAGGCCAGCGAGGCTGCTGGCAGGGACCTCTGCGCCCCGGGAGCCTGTCGCAACCCTCCGAGACTCACAAGCGGGCGGCGGGGGGACCCCCTCCCCGGGCACCGAGCCTGGGAGCCCCCGTGTCTTGGCCGAGGAGGAGTCTCGGGCAAGGAGGGACTGAGCTATGGGGCCAGGCGCACGGGCCCCACGACTCAGAGGGGCCCGCGGGCCGGGGCTTTCTGCGCCCTTCCGCCTCACGTGGTGTGCTCAGTCTCCCAGCAGGCACTCGCTGAGCAGTTCCAACCCGCTCTCCGGGTCTGCCTGCTCTCCCCTGGCCCCCCCTACCCGCTCCCTGGTCCTCAGGCCTCCAGAAGCCTCGCTGTCCTCCCCAGGGCCCCGCCACGGCCCCACGGCCACCGCCTCGCCCCGGCCCTGCAGTGCGTGCTTTGCCCTGGTCTGTGCTTGTCCGGGGCCAGCCAGACCGAGTGGGGGGCCGTCCCTCCAGGGCCCAGTCCTGAATCGGGCTGCTCTCCGGGTCTGCCTGCTCTCCCCTGGCCCCCCCTACCCGCTCCCTGGTCCTCAGGCCTCCAGAAGCCTCGCTGTCCTCCCCAGGGCCCCGCCACGGCCCCACGGCCACCGCCTCGCCCCGGCCCTGCAGTGCGTGCTTTGCCCTGGTCTGTGCTTGTCCGGGGCCAGCCAGACCGAGTGGGGGGCCGTCCCTCCAGGGCCCAGTCCTGAATCGGGCCGACAGCCAGCCCTCGAGGCTCCTGAGCAGGGAGGATGGTGGATTTGGTGGTGTGTGGGGGGCGATTCCTCCCCAGGGTGAGGCTGATGGTCCCAGGGAACTCCAAGGCCAGGGCCCCACCTGGCCGCCTTCCTCCCGTCCACGGTGCAGGGGTGGTTCCTGAATCGGGCTGACAGCCAGCCCTCGAGGCTCCTGAGCAGGGAGGATGGTGGATTTGGTGGTGTGTGGGGGGCGATTCCTCCCCAGGGTGAGGCTGATGGTCCCAGGGAACTCCAAGGCCAGGGCCCCACCTGGCCGCCTTCCTCCCGTCCACGGTGCAGGGGTGGGAGAGGGCAGGGATGAGGGGTGGGCGCAGGTTTCTCTGCTGCGGGCGCCTTGCCCCTACGTGGGCTCTTGTCTCTGTCTTGGGATGGAGGTGGTGTTCTGCCCATATTACTGATGAGAAGACTGAGCCCCAGGCGGATCGAGCGGGGAGGGGCTGAGCTGGGCAGGGTCCTGCTCTTTGCCAGGAAAGTCAGCCTTTGGTGTCTGAGGCCACGCATCCTCAGCACCCGGGGACGCCCCTTGGGAGCTTCTAGGCCCTCAGCACCATCATTACTGCCTGGTAAAACGCTCCCGGAGGAGCCGAGAGACCAGCGGGTGAGCAGGTCTGGGCCCTGGAGCATGCCTTCCCGCCAGGCTCGCCTCCCGCCCGTGTCTCACCTTCAGACGCCATGTCTCCCTTAATTAGCTGCCCGGGGAGCCGGGCTCCCTGCTCCCTTCCGAGGGTGGCGCTAACCTGGGTCTGCTCCAGCTGGGTTCCTTGGGAAGGGGTGGGGTGAGTCGGGAGCTGCTGTGTGCCACAGGCGAGCCACACGCACAGACACGGGGGCACGCCCATGGGCACAGAACACCCACAGGCGTTGGCACACTCTGTGTTCCTTCCCAGAGCTGTGTATAGACACGCATCCTCCCGGTGAGGCCTCCACGCGGCCCCCGCGTCTGCACACGCAGGCTGTGGCCCGGAGCACGGGCTCACACGGGGACCGGCCCCACAAGGCGCCCTGAGCGGGCGGTGGGCTGCGTGGAGGCCCTCCTCCCGCCCACATTCCCCACTGCCCCCCACCCCCACCCCCAGCAGCTGGCCCTTCTTTTGCAATTCTTGCATTTATTTCACAGTCCTTTATGTCGGCAGAGGCTTTCAAAACACTTTAGGCTTGTTTACTGAGCTGTGCAAGAACATTTTGTCTCCTTTCCAACTCAGCCTTCCAGAAGGACCAGGAACGTGCCCGTCTCTGGAGGGGCCAGCTGTGCGCTATGCCAGGAGCAGCCCCCTCTTCTTAAAGAGCCAGCTGGGTTCCCCCTCCATGCCGGACGGTGCCCACTCGGACCCCGGGGCTGCTGGCCCCAGATGCCGGGGCCAGTGAAACACGGCGTTAAAACCCTGGGACTGGGAACCAGCACAGGGGACGGGGATCGTGCTCCTGACAGAACAGCCCCAGTTTCTCACCATTACATTGTAACCGAATTTGGGATGGACTCCTCCCTGGGAGGGGGCGTTCCTGAAGAATCTGCCTGCAATGCGGGACACCCAGGTTCACAGGTTCAATCTCTGGGGTGGGAAGATCCCCTGGAGGATGGCATGCAATCCACTCCAGTATTCTTGCCTGGAGAATCCCATGGACAGAGGACCCTGGCTGGCCACGGTCCGTGGGGTCGCAAAGAGTCGGACGCAGCGAAGCAACTAACACATCATGTTTGTTTTCTTGCTTGGCCGCTCCCTGAAACAAGGTCGTGCCAATGGGGCAGCGAGGCCCTCTTCTCTGCTCCCCTCTGGGGGCCGAGGCTGGCTGTCGCCCCCACTGTGACCCGGGGCCAGGCACTGTCCCCAGGACCCGCTCTCCAGATGGCTGCAGAGGAGGCTCTGGAACCCACGGGGCTGGGCGTCTTGGATGCTGGGGGTCCCAGTTGGAAACGAAAGCAGAGCCGTCCTGCAGAGGGTGGGGGGGCCCTGGGGACCAGCTCCCCACTGCCCACCCGCCACTTGGCTGTTGGTAGTTGAAAGATGGTCCTTTGTCTTCGTTTCCCACCAGACCTCTTTAACATGCAACACCCAGACCGCCTTTCCCGGGACCCGTGCCCGCCTGAGCTCGTGTGGGGCCCTGCT
Organism: Cephalophus harveyi; assembly: GCA_006410635.1. Taxonomy (NCBI): domain Eukaryota; kingdom Metazoa; phylum Chordata; class Mammalia; order Artiodactyla; family Bovidae; genus Cephalophus; species Cephalophus harveyi. The sequence goes on along the minus strand of SJYT01057685.1, from coordinate 260,896 downwards.
GGACGTCAGCCTCCCTGGTGGACTGAAGCCTGAGTCCACCTTCCCCTTCTAAGGGCCAAGGAGGTCTGCCGGGGACACACACATGTCAGGGGAGACAGGCAGGACCGGGGAAGGCCCAGCTGGCCCTGGAGGGCGGGGTCCGGAGGTAGCGAGCAGCGTGACTGTGTGCCTGGCCAGGACTACGGCGCTGAGCTTCCCGGCAGCCAGGGCAAAAGGGAACTAGGACGGAAGACAGCCCTCATGATCGAGAGAGAAGACGTTTAACTATGACGCTCTTAAAGGGAATGCATGAGAGAGTATAATTTGACCTGGCAGGGAGGCAAGAAAGGAAGCAGGGGGAGAGAGAGATGACACAGGTCACCGAAAACAATAAGCGTAACGTACAAAACTCTTCCACGATTATTTTATATCCTTTGCAGCCAAAGATGGAGAAGCTCTATACAGTCAGTAAAAACAAGACCAGGAGCTGACTGTGGCTCAGATCATGAACTCCTTATAGCCAAATTCAGACTGAATTTGAAGAAAGTAGGGAAAACCACTAGACCATTCAGGTATGACCTAAATCAAATCCCTTACAATTATACAGTGAAAGTGAGAAATAGATTCAAGGGACTAGATCTGATACACGGAGTGCCTGAAGAACTATGGACGGAAGTTCTTGACACTGTACAGGAGGCAGTGATCAAGACCATCCCCAAGAAAAAGAAACGCAAAAAAGCAAAATGGTTGTCTGACGAGGCCTTACAAATAGCTGAGAAAAGAAGAGAAGCTAAAGGCAAAGGAGAAAAGGAAAGATATAAGCATCTGAATGTAGAGTTCCAAAGAATAGCAAAGAGAGACAAGAAAGTCTTCCTGAGTGATCAATGCAAAGAAATAGAGGAAAACAAGAGAATGGGAAAGACAAGAGATCTCTTCAAGAAAATTAGAGATACCAAGGGAACATTTCATGCAAAGATGGGCTCGAAAAAGGACAGAAATAGTATGGACCTAACAGAAGCAGAAGATATTAAGAAGTGGCAAGAATACACAGAAGAACTGTACAAAAAAGATCTTCATGACCTGGATGATCACGATGGTGTGATCACTCACCTAGAGCCAGACATCCTGGAGTGTGAAGTCAAGTGGGCCTTAGGAAGCATTACTACGAACAAAGCTAGTGGAGGTGATGGAATTCCAGTTGAGCTGTTTCAAATCCTAAAAGAGGATGCTGTGAAAGTGCTGTGCTCAATATGTCAGCAAAATTTGGAAAACCCAGGAGTGGCCATAGGACTAGATAAGGTCAGTTTTCATTCCAATTCCAAAGAAAGGCAATGCCAAAGAATGCTCCAACTACCGCACAATTGCACTCATCTCACATGCTAGTAAAGTAATGCTCAAAATCCTCCAAGCCAGGCTTCAGCAATACGTGAACTGTGAACTTCCAGATGTTCAAGCTGGATTTAGAAAAGGCAGAGGAACCAGAGGTCAAATTGCCAACATCTGTTGGATCATTGAAAAAGGATGAGAGTTCCAGAAAAACATCTATTTCTGCTTTATTGACTATGCCAAAGCCGTTGACTGTTTGGATCACAACAAACTGTGGAAAATTGTGAAAGAGATGAGAATACCAGACCACCTGACCTGCCTCCTGAGAAATCTGTATGCAGGTCAGGAAGCAACGGTTAGAACTGGACATGGAACAACAGACTGGTTCCAAATTGGGAAAGGAGTACGTCAAGGCTGTATATTGTCACCCTGTTTATTTAACTTCTATGCAGAATGAGTGAGTGGGTGAACTCGCTCAGTCGTGTCCAGCTCTTTGCGATCCCAAGGACTGTAGCCTACTAGGCTCCTTTGTCCATGGGATTTTACAGGCAATAGTACTGGAGTGGATTGCCAGTACATCATGAGAAATGCCGCACTGGAAGAAGCGCAAGCTGGAATCAAGATTGCCGGGAGAAATATCAATAACCTCAGATATGCAGATGACACCACCCTTATGGCAGAAAGTGAAGAAGAACTAAAGATCTTCTTGATGAAAGTGAAAGAGGAGAGCGAAAAAGCTAGCTTAAAACTCAACATTCAGAAAACTAAGATCATGGCATTCCGTCCCATCACTTCATGGCAAATAGATGGGGAAACAGTGGAAACAGTGACAGACTTTATTTTCTTGGGCTTCAAAATCACTGAAGATGGTGACTGCAGCCATAAAATTAAAAGACATTTGCTCCCTGGAAGAAAATCTGTGGTCAACCTAGACTGCTTATTAAAAAGCAGAGACATTACCTTGCCAACAAAGGTCCATCTAGTCAAAGCTATGGTTTTTCCAATAGAGAGTTGGACTGTGAAGAAAGCCGAGTCCTGAAGAATTGATGCTTTTGAACTGTGATGTTGGAGGAGACTCTTGAGAGTCCCTTGGACTGCAAGGAGATCCAACCAGTCCATCCTAAAGGAAATCAGTCCTGGGTGTTCATTGGAAGGACTGATGCTGAGGCTGAAACTCCAATACTTTGGCCACCTGATGGGAAGAACTGACTCATTGGAAAAGACTCTGATGCTGGGAAAGATTGAAGGCAGGAGGAGAAGGGGACGACAGAGGATGAGATGGTTGGATGGTATCACAGGTTCACTGGACATGAGTTTTGGTAAACTCCGGGAGCTGGTGATGGACAGGGAGGCCTGGCGTGCTGCAGTCCATGGGGTCACAAAGAGTCGGACACGACCGAACGACTGAACTGAACTGAAAAGATTAAAGAAAGTTGAATTAGATCTCATCAGAATTTAAACTTTTGCTCATTAGGTATGGAGGCAATAGTCACAAAAGGTGGATCTGACAGAGAATTACTATCCAGGATCTAGGAAGATGCCCTACAATTCCATAATAAAAATACCAACAACAGCATGCAACAAAATGGTCAAAAAGCTTGAGCAGACACTTCACAAAGAAGATACGCAAGCTGCCGAAAAGAAAAAACAAGAACACAGTGTTCAATATAATAGAAAAGAGAGAGAGAAGCTTTTTCAAGCTTTGTGTGCAGAAGGGCCTTCCGTCTAGGCCTGGAGGGAAAGGTGGTCTGGGACAAGATGTGGGAACTTTCCTGCTGGGGCTCTTCTCCCAGCTGTGAGGGGCCGTGGCCCAGGGCCCCGTGTTTGAGTCCTCATTTCAGCGGGGAGCAGCCCGGGAGTCCAGCCTCAGCCTCAGAGCAATGTGGAGCTCCAAGTCGGAAGGGTCAGGGCCTAATGCAGTTGAAGGAGAAGGTCCTCGGGGCCCCGAATCCTCAGAGCCTGGGTGTGCCAAGGCCCTGCCCGGGGTGGGGGGCCCTGGGCCTGCAGACGATCCCTGCGCCGTGCTGCTCTGGCCCACCTGGGGGGTGCCGCGGGGACTGCCGGACCACAGGCGGTCAGGAGGCCATGGCCGCCCCCACGGCCACGGGCAGGCAGGCTTCTGGCCCCGCCCTGTAGGCTCTTTCACTGCGAGGCCTCTGACGATGCCCGCCCATCTGGGCATCTGCGTCCCTCGCCCTGGTCCACCCTGCCTCGTGCCTGGGCACCCAGGGCTCTGCCTGCCCAGATGGCGTCCGTCTGCCTCTTCACCCGCCTCTGCCTCCTCCTTTCCCAGGGCCCCCGCCCCATGCAGGTGGGAAGGGACCAGGTTCTGCCAGGGTTGCTTACGCAAGAGGGCACCTAGCCGCAGCGCGGCCTGCCCTTAGCGCCTTAGCCCAGGCCGTGCGGCCAGGTGTGTGAGGCCCAGACACCCGCCGGGCCGCCTTCTCCACGCCCGCCCCGGCTCCGGGCCCTCACGCTGCTCTCTGCGGTTCAGAGGAAGGTTTTCTCTTTAAAAATTGCCCGGTGGCTCCCTGGAAAGGCAGTGGCTTCGGTGGGTGCCAGGCAGGGGCCGGAGGGTCTGGGGACACTCCCAGCACCCCCTGCCCCCCGGGATGGGCGCCGAGGCTCTGCTCTCTTCTGCCGGACAGTCCAGCTGTCCAGGCACCCCCTGCCCCGTCCCCTGGAATGTGGTGCGGCTCCCCTGCCCAGCTCCAGGGGCCCCAGTCAGTGTCGGTCCTGGAGGGAGGGCAGGACCTCTGAGCGAGGAGCCGATGTCTGTAGAAGGCCAGCACCCACCCGAACCCACTGGCCGCTTCTCTGAGCTGGGGCGCGGGGCCCACACGGTGTCAATGTGGGGAGCCCGGGGCCTCGGGGCTGGGGTGTGGGGCCAGAGGCCGGTGCTCCCTGCCCCTCGGTTTCCTCCCTGGAGAGGCAGCGGCTGCCCAGTGGGGCCCAGGGTGGGGGCAGGCACTCAGAGGAGGCTCGGCTGAAGGTTCCAGCGACGCCTCGCTGGCGAGGCCGGCGGGCTTCCTCCTTGGAGGCAGAGGACACGGGAGAGCACGGCCCATCTGCAGGCGGCAGGCCGCAGCGCCCGTGTCTGGGGCTCCAGGACCAGCGGGAGGAGCAGCGGTTCTGCAGCAGGCGTCCTTCCCGGCCAGAGGCAGCCCCCCGCACCCGGCACGCGGATCCGTTTGGGGCCTGTAGACCCCTGGGGACACTTCCTCACCCCCGGGGCATCTCACGGAGCGGGGGTCCCGTCCAGGGCAGGAGGGCTCCATCCCCCCTGCCCAGTGACCCTGGTGACCCCCAAAACGAGTGTCAAGGAGGAAGGGCCCCCTGAAGGCTGACCGCTCGGCCTCCTCAGCTCTGCCCTGAGGACCCGTCGGCTCTAGCGGTCACTCGCCTTTGGCCGTCCCTTCCTGTTCTTCCCACTGCAGCCCGCAGATCCGACCTCAGGGCCTCCATTTCTGGCCCCCGCCCTCTGAGGACGCGCGGAGGCCCCAGGACCTGGCTGGGCCGCACCCCCCACCTCTTTAGCACCTTGGTGCCCCGAGGCCCACTGCCTACACCTCTGCCCTGGGCGTGACCCCCGAGGTGGCGTCTGCCTCCCCACAGCGGAGTCTGTGTCCCCCCTCCTCGCCCGGCTCGGTGGGCTCCTGCCCAGAGCGGCCCTCCTGAGAAGCCCGGCCCCATCCCAGCCGCCGCTCACCTCTAGGGCGCCTGGTCGGGGCTCCCTCCCCAGCTCCCGTTCACTCCGACCCCACCCCACGCAGGCTCCCACATGCGGCCTGGTCTCCCTCGGTGTGGCCCTGGGCGGGGGACGGAGGCAGGTCGAGGGGCTCAGGCCAAGGTCGTGGGGGACCTGGGGCTCAGCGTACCCCAGGGGAGCCCTGGAGTGTGAAGTGGAGCTGGAGGGGGCCCCGAGGGGGCCCCGAGGCGTCCAGGGCTGAGGTCAGGCAGCGCTTAGCAAGCCACGTGCTGGGTCCCCACATGTGAACGCCACCTTGATCCGGCCTCCAGAGGCTCCGGGACGGCGGAAAATCCTCCAGAGGCCCTGGGACAACAGAAAATCCTCCAGAGGCCCCGCGTTCCGGGGCTTGGGCCCTGCACGAGGCCCACTGAGGCCTCCGGCTGCCGTTCCCATCAGTCTTAGAGGTGGTGCTGAGAACTGGCCACGGATGAGAGGGCAGCCCGCTGCGAGGTGCTGAGGGCCCGTGCGGCCCTGCCCCCCACGTGGCCCTGCCCCTGCATGAGGCTGCCCCCCACGTGGCCCTGCCCCTGCATAAGGGCCTCCCAGGCCCCGGAAACTGGCAGGGCCCTCGGGGATGGTCACTCTCGGGCCAGGGTGGACACTCTCTTCCCAGCATCTGGGATCCACTTGTTACTTATCTCAATGGGCTCGTCACAGCCTGCTCTCGATGCCTGTCTGTCCCTGTTCCTGGGGTGGGTCCTGGGATGTTCTGGGAGGGCCTGGGCACCCCGCTCCTGGGCTGTAGCTCTCTCTCCCATGCCTCTCCTTGGCACTGGGGGCCTGGGGCCTGGGCTCAGGTCGGGAGTGTGCCCGGTGCCCCGAGGGATGGGGCTGTGGCTCTGGACTGGACTCTGTCTCTGCTCTTGGTGTCTGGACCCTGTTTTCTTGGCTGCACAGCCCCCTGGACCTGCCCCCGGCTCTCACCCCGACTCCCCAGCACCCTCTGCCCTCACCCCCTCTGTACTCCCCTCCGTCTCACCCACCTGCCTGGTGCCCTGGACGCGCCGCCGCCCCAGCCTGTGCCCGGCTATGGACCAGTGACTTGAAGCGGGGGGCCCGTCTCGGCCGGGCTGGGGGCATGCATTTTCCACCGGCCTTGCGCTTGCCCTGCCGGTCAGTGCAGGAAGAGGCGTGAGGACCGGGCGCCCAGGAGGGTCGAGGGGCGTCCCCTCTTGGCAATGCTGACAGGCAGCCCCAACGGCGGGGTTTCCGAGTCACTGACTCGCTATGACGGAGCTGGGACAGGCTCCTGGCCAGTTCACGGGGCCGAGCGCTGTGTGTAACCGACCTGCCGGAAGGCCAGTGGCACTGAGCAGGGCACCCACACTCCCGAGGCTGACCTCCTGTGCCCCCCGGGCTGTTCCAGCAACTGCTGGTGCTCCCACTAGACAGTCAGGCAAACCAAGGCCCGGCGCTCTCCCAGGAGAGGGTGTGGGCTGCAGCCGCCCCAGCCTGGCTCGGGCCTCGAGCGCCCGCATGGCCCCTACGGGTGGCTCATGCCGTGGGCACCTTGGGCCTCATTGGCTGCACACCCTCCTGCCCTGGACTCCGCCTGCAGGCTGCTGAGTCCCCAGAATGAGTTCAGGCTGTGGGGTCCCCGGGGAGCTTTATTCTGGAACCAGAGTTGGCCCTGGTTTGTCTTGCCCTTCACACATTTCCCCCAAATGTCTGTACCCTGGCGTCATGGCGAAACTGTGGGGGTATTTCCTCCGCCTGCTTCTGGTTTATTCACATGAAGCTCCTCCGAGCTGGCTCTGCCACTGTGGGGATGGGCCTCTCAGAGGCTTTTATCTCGGAAACAGGAAGCTGTAAGTTTTGCCAGAAGAAAACGAAGGAAGGTGCCTCGGGCCCTGACCCGCGACGCTGGCCTCGGGGCTCACGCGGCCTCGAGATCAGAAAGGCAGTCGGGCCCTGACCCGCAATACTGGCCTTGGGGCTCACGCAGCCTCAAGACCAGAAAGGCGCCTCGGGCCCTGACCCGCGACGCTGGCCTTGGGGCTCACGCGGCCTCAAGACCAGAAAGGCAACGCTGGCCTCAGGGCTCACGCGGCCTCGAGATCAGAAAGGCACGTCGGGCCCTGACCCGCGATGCTGGCCTTGGGGCTCACACGGCCTCGAGACCAGAAAGGCGCCTCGGGCCCTGACCCGCGACGCTGGCCTTGAGGCTCACGCGGCCTCGAGACCAGGAAGGAGCCTCTGGCCCTGACCGCGACGCTGGCCTTGGGGTTCACGCGGCCTTGAGACCAGACTCGGGGCCTCTGCTGCCCCAGCTCCCCAGGGGTGGGGGGTCAGGGAGCGGGGGTGTGCCCAGGGCAGGTCGGAGCCCGGGCTCGGAGGAGGCCAGGCTTCTCCGGCTGGAGCCCTCGCTGGGCCTCGACTTCCCCATCCATACGAGGCGAGGGGGATGGGTCACCGGGCTCCAAACAGGACGAAGCCTGGGGACTCGCCCACTCAGCAGGTCGGGCCGCTTGGCGCTGGGGCCGTGTCCGCCTGTGCCGGGTTCACTGGCTGATGCCACATGCACCCCCAGGGCAGGGCTTCAGGGGGGGCCGGGGGTGGGGGTCCTCGGGTCTCAGCCCGCCGGTGCGGAGCCGGGGAGCAGAAACCAGTGCTGTCTGCCCGTGGCAGGCGGGGGATGGAAGTCTGGGGCAGCGAAGTGGCCTGAATGTGGCCTGAACCAGGCTCCAGTGCCAGCCCATGCTTGTCCCGCAGGACTGCCCCTCCCAGGAGAGGGGGCCGTGTGTCGGAGGGGCTCCCGGGGGCTGGGGACACCCCGCGGGGGGAGGGCCTGGGGCCGCTCTCTGGGGGGGACCAAGAGGGGGGCTGTCCTGGCCTTACCTCCTGCCCCCACACCCCTCCGCGACTCGCGGCCACTCCACCCCAGGGGGCCGCACCCTGGACTTGGGACTAAAATCCCATTGGAATCCTCTGCCACAGTCTGCGGACTGGCTGGCTGCTGCTGCCCTTCTGCGAAAGGATGTGGGCTCAGGGAGCCTGGAGGTCCGGCGCCGGGCCCCCACAGCCCATGGTGGGGGTGGGCTCGTCCCGGCCAGGGCACTGCCGGCCCCCTCCTCTCCCACCTTGCCCCCTCAGGCCCAGACTCCCTGACTGACCGCAGCCATGAGACGCTCTGAGCCCATGGGCGTCCAGGAGAGACACAGGCCACAGTGTGACTCGGACCCTGGGGGTCAGCGAGGGGCTGGGGTTCTGGCCAGCCTCCCCCTGGGGGACCCTCCCTCACCCCATCCCCCTGGGCAGCCTGCCCCTCCCTGTGCCCTCCTAGAGTGGGCTGCTCCAGGCAGGCCCCCATGGAGCCGGGCTCCGGGCTGTCGGCCACGGGGTGCAGCTGGTTTGGATAGTCCTCGGGTGCGGGTCCCCGTTTCTGCACGCTGCTGGGGTCACCTCCTCCTCCTGGGGGCCAGAACCCAAGGGTCACTCTGGGCTCAGTCCAGGGCTGGACAGATGTGGACAGCTTACCAGCTGGGCTCTCTCTGCCTCAGTTTCCCCTGTAACACGGGGGTCGCCGTCTGAGCTGCATTCAGTCGCCTCCCAGTCCAGTGAGCGCCGGCCTGTGAGCCTGCGGTGGGCCGCGGCCACCAGCGCTGCCCCTGTTTTGGAGGAACATAGCTTTAAAACTCACAGTGGCCGTGATGGTCCCAGTGCGCAGGCTTTAGGGGTAGGACCTGCGGAGCCCCCCGGGGGGTGGAGGGTTCAGGGGCACCTGCGGCAGTAGCGGAGCCCCCGGCGGGGTGGCCGTGCAGAAGGCACTGCCGGTGGACGGGGTGGAGGCAGCGTCAGCCCAGGTGGGGTCGTCAGGGGGCCTCGGGCCGCCCTCGGGACCTGCGGGGCCTGTAAGGGTCTCCAGGGGCCCTGGGGAGCCATCGCCTCTCCTGCTGTGGGTGAGGCTGGCTGGTGGCCCCTGAACTGTGCCCTCAAAGAGACCCCACCTGCAGATCATGAAATAAGAGAGTCAAGGAGACCCCACCCAAGCGGAGCTCCACCCCTCTCCCGGCCTGGACGAGCGGAGGGGGGCTTCTGTCCAAGCCGCCTGAGGGAGGCCCCCCCCATGTTGCCTAGGGCAAGCCCATCCTTGTTCTCTGAGCGTAAAGAGCCCGCCTGTGAAGCAGGAGATGCGAGCTTGATCGCTGGATTGGGAAGATTCCTGGAGAAGCAAATAGCAACCCACTCCAGCATTCCTACCTGGAAAACCCCATGGACGGAGGAGTCTGGAGGGCACAGTCCCTGGGGCCGCAAATAAGTTGGATACAGATGCTAAACAATGACACCCGCCCCCCACTGCCTGGACCTGCCTCACACCAGTTTGTCCAGCTCACCAGGACCGGCAAAGCCCCGGGCTTCTGCCTGGTTATGGAAACGAGGGGGTTCCCCACTCGATGGGCGGGGCCGGCGTCCCCCTGCGCAGGTGGGGCCTGGCACCGGCTCTGCCCCTCTCTGAACCTCTGTGGTCACTGGGGAGGGCGTCTGTGTGTGGCTGGGGCTCACTGCAGACTCACAGGCTGCGCTGATGGACCTTTGTGGACCCCAGGCCACGGAAAACGGAGCCAGCCGGAGTAGGGCAGGCTAGGGGCTCCGGAGTCCCAGGGCCCTGGGGCTGCGGGGGTGGGGCGGGGGCCGGTCCTGGCCACGCCCCTCACTGGTTCATCCTCCTTGTGGATCTTTGTGCCAGTGCAACTTTGAGGTGTTTTTTTTATTTTTGCAACTTTGAGGTTTATGTGGGGTTAAGAACAGGGCGTCTGTGGGCGAGCCGGATGCCCCTCAGCTGGGGGTGTGCTTCTCCTGGGTGGGCAGAGGCTGGGAGTGGAGGACCTTGGGAGCTCCCCAAGTCGTGGGCAAGCTGAGCCAAAGAGACAGGCTCGAGGGAGCAGCTGAGCCTAATTAGACTGCAAGCCGAGAGGGACTCCAATCAAGGATCAAGGGAAAACTTCATTCCTAATGAGGCCAACAGCGTGGGTTTCATCTCCCCGCGCCATTCAGTTCAGAGACAGTTAATTAGGCACCTACTGTGTGCCAGGCTTGAACAGGCTTGGCACTGCTGAAGTGCACAGTTCCCTATGGGTGGCCCCAGGACAGGGGCCCGGGGGTCAAAGTGCAGAACGGAGGGGAGAGGGCCCTAAGGGGGAGGCGTGGCCTCTGCCCGGGGCCAAGGTCACGAGTCCCGGTGACAGCAGGAGCCGCTGGAGGACAGCTGAACCTGGTGCCGCGCCCCTGCGGGCTTCCTCCCCAGGCCCCCCACCCCCCCAGTCTCACCACGAGACACCCCAGTTAAGGGACATTCAACCAAAGCCTGAGCAGCCCCGTTCAAATGCTAAATTCACAAAACGAAGCAAGTCCGAGAAGCTGTCCCGGCCCAGAGGAGCCCAGGGAAGGCGCTGTGGGGTCCCTGCCGGGGGCCTGGGGCAGAGACGGGGGTCAGGGGCCACAGGAAAGCCGGGCAAAGGCTGCTTCCAGTCAGCAGCGCATCGGTATTAGTTGATTAATTGTAGCCAACGCCCCACACAGAGGTTAGAGGCTAATAATTAGGAAAACTGGGGGCAGGGAGATAGGAGCTCCACAAACATCTGTTTTGCTGCAGATCTTCAGTTCAGTTCAGTCGCTCAGTCGTGTCCGACTCTTTGCGACCCCATGAACCGCAGCACGCCAGGCCTCCCTCTCCATCACCAACTCCCGGAGTCCACTCAAACCCATGTCCATCGAGTCGGTGATGCCATCCAACCATCTCATCCTCTGTCGTCCCCTTCTCCTCCTGCCTTCAATCTTTCCCGGCATCAGGGTCTTTTCCAATGAGTCAGTTCTTCCCATCAGGTGGCCAAAGTATTGGAGTTTCAGCCTCAGCATCAGTCCTTCCAATGAACACCCAGGACTGATCTCCTTTAGGATGGACTGGTTGGATCTCCTTGCAGTCCAAGGGACTCTCAAGAGTCTCCTCCAACATCACAGTTCAAAAGCATCAATTCTTCGGCGCTCAACCTTCTTCACAGTCCAACTCTCACATCCATACATGACCACAGGAAAAACCATAGCCTTGACTAGATGGATCTTTGTTGACAAAGTGATGTCTCTGCCTTTTAATATGCTGTTTGGTTGGTCATAACTTTTCTTCCAAGGAATAAGCCTCTTTTAATTTCATGGCTGCAGTCACCATCTGCAGTGATTTTGGAGCCCAGAAAAATAAAGTCAGCCAATGTTTCCACTGTTTCCCCATCCATTTGCCATGAAGTGATGGGACCGGATGCCATGATCTAAGTTTTCTGAATGCTGAGCTTTAAGCCAAATTTTTCACTCTCCTCTTTCACTTTCATCAAGAGGCTCTTTAGTTCTTCACTTTCTGCCAAAAGGGTGGTTTCATCTGCATATCTGAGGTTATTGATATTTCTCCCGGCAATCTTGATTCCAGCTTGTGCTTCATCCAGCCCAGCGTTTCTCATGATGTACTCTCCATATAAGTTAAATAAGCAGGGTGACAATATACAGCCTTGACGCTGTCTCTTATACACATCTACCTGTACTTGAATGTCTGGGCTTCCATCCACAGCCCCAGCTCAGGGAAAGAGCCCCTAAGCCCAGACCTCTTGGAGCTGCTTAGCGCCTATGATGTACTCTCCATATAAGTTAAATAAGCAGGGTGACAATATACAGCCTTGACGGACTCCTTTTCCTATTTGGAATCAGCCTGTTGTTCCATGTCAGTTCTAACGGTTGCTTCCTGACCTGCATACAGGTTTCTCAAGAGGCAGGTCAGGTGGTCTGGTATTCCCATCTCTTGAAGAATTTCCCACAGTTTGTGGTGACCCACACAGTCAGATCTTAAACTGCTCTAAAAAAAGGCGGATCCAGACTGAGCACAAAGGCATAGGGGGGAGGCGCTGAGGCCCGCGGGGCTCTGTGCGGGAGGCCCAGCTTCACTTTGCCCGACCGCCAAGTCCCACCCGCATTTGCCTGTGGAACGCCTTCCCCACGCGGGACCTCCATACCAACAGATAGCCAGTTCTCTGAGCCCTGATCTGTGAGGAGTCCTGGACCGGGCGCTGGGGCCTCATGACCGGCGGGGCCCCTCCCCAGGCCCAAACCTTCCCAGGTGGGCAGAAGGATGAACCGCCCCCTCAGGCGTCAACCCTGCCCCTCGACTCTCTCCTCTGCACTCCTGGGCATGACAGACGAGGGTGGGGTCAGGATGGAGGGTTTTAGACTTGTACTGGAATCTCAGGAGAGACCTTGGCACGTGCCCAGCTCTCTGTTTAGCATTTCAGCTGCATCCACACATTGAATGAAATGAAAAGACACTTGCTCCTTGGGAGAAAAGCCATGAGAAACCTAGACGTATTAAAAAGCAGAGACATCACTTTGCCCACAAAATTCCGTCTAGTCAAAGCTATGGTTTTCCTAGTAGTCATGTGTGGATGTGAGAAGTGGACCGCAAAGAAGGCTGAGGGTCAAAGAATTGATGCTTTGAACTGTGGTGTTAGAGAAGACTCTTAAAAGTCCCTTCAACTGCAAGGAGATCAAGCCTGTCAATCTTAAAGGAAACCAACCCTGAATATTCCCTGGAAGGACTGATCCTGAAGCTGAAGCTCCTATACTTTGGCTGCCTGATGGGAAGAGCCGACTCACTGGAAAAGACCTTGGTTCTGGGACAGTTTGAAGGTGGGAGGAGAAGGGGACGACAGAGGGTGAGATGGTTGGATGGCATCGTTGACGCAGTGATCCTGAGTTTGAGTCAACTCTGGGAGATAGTGAAGGACAGGGAAGACTGGCGTGCTGCAGTCCGTGGGGTTGCAAAGAGTTGGATGTGACTTTGCAGCCCAACAACAATAACACTTGAGATTCTCATGCCCTAGCCGGGCTGCTGTGCCTGTCTTCACCTTACAGGTGTGCAAAGTTACGGAAGTGGGGGCAGGCCTGGGAGTCCCAGGCAGGTCCCTCCGACTCGAAAGCCTGGGTTCTTACTCAGCTCTTCCCGCCCTGCCTTGGCACCAACAGGCGGCTGCAGAAACAGCATCTTTCCAGGCGCAGTGAAAACCTTGATGGCCACATGCCCATGTGTTAACTGGATCCTCTCCAGAGCTTGGGGCTTGGTGGGGCAGTGACACTCTGTAATTCACACACTATGACTTGCTCAAACCTATTTGTTTATATTTTCACAGTGAGTATGTATTTCCTTTATCATGTGAAGAAGTCCTTCCACTGAGGGAAGGATGTTTGAGTCAGCCCAGGGCAGTGGGGAGAGAGCGAGGGAGGGAGGCCTCTTTCCATCTCCCTCCCTGCAGGAGGGTTTCAGAAGCCCGCCCCCTGGAATTTCTGTCCTTTAGGGGAAGCTTGAAACCCAACAAGGGCATCTTTGTCCCTCCAGGCTGGCCGCCAGCACAGCCTCTCTGGGGCACGGGGCAGCGGGTGTGATTCCCACACACCCATCCAAGAGGGATAAAGAAGTATAAAGCCACCTCGCCGTCAGGCGTCAGCTCCTCTCTGCACGCTGCTCTTGACTGTCCAAGGGTTTAAATCTGGTGTCTCCAGGCCATCAGATGCCCCAGTGGCACGTGGAGGTCTGCACAGGTGACTTTCCTCAGGGGCCGAGGAAGCCAGGACGAGGCAAGAGAGCCCCCAGGCTGGGGGCGTGAGGCCTGGGTCCCAATCTCATCCTGCTGTAAGCTTGCAGGGTGACGCTGCGTGAACATATCTGTGCTAATGGGGGACTTAGCAGTGGGCTTAGCTGTGGCCTAGCAACAGGCAGGGCCCCTGTCAGGATGGCTCGGCACACAGAGTTTAGAATGGGGAACAAGTCCCAAGGGGGCTGGAAGGGCAGAGAGCCCAGACAGGAGGGGGAAGCAACGTGGAGAAGAGCTCCAGTGGGGCTGAGGGTGCTCCTGGGCTTCCCCAGGGCCCCCGTGGAAGGAGGGGCCGCAGGGCGACAGCCGAACCTCAGGAGTGGGTGCTCTGATGCACGTCCGGACCTGCGCCTCAGGGGTTCCTGCCCTGCCCGCTGCTGGCAGCGGTGCCCGCTGGTGCTTTGCAGCTAAGTGTGTCTCCAGAACTGCCTCGCCTGGAGCAGGCTGCCTCGCATCCAAGCCTGGCGGGCACGGGAGAATGGAGTCCCAGCTTCTGGCCTTGACTGTGGACATCTCTAAAGGGGCTGTCCCCGCCCCAGAGCCTCCCTCGAGGTCAGCCGAGGCCTCTGTCACAGCCTGCTCTCTGCCCTGTCCTGCATCCCTCACCCTCTCACAGTCTTCTCCCCTGCGTGCAAACCTCCACTTCAGAGTCCGTCTCCTGGAGAACCCGACTGAACGCCGTTGGGACTGAGAATGGCGCTGGGGAGAAAATTTTAAAATGGGATTTTGGAGCCGGGCAGTAGGTGATGGGTGAAGACTCTGGCAGGTGACTCTGGTGTGGCTGTTCAGACGTTAGCCAGTGGCGAGCTGGGCTGGGATCCTGCCCTGGTGCTGGGGGAGAGTCAGTATGCGGACTGCGGGATCGGGCGCTGCTACTGGCTGAGGTCAGTGGCTGGGAGGAAGACTGGCAGCCTGCCTGCTCGTTGGTTTGAGATGAAGTGCAGGGTGATGGCCGCGAAAGTTGTGGGGGCGGAGCTCTGAATTCTGTAAAACAATTAAAAAGGGGCAAAAATGGTTAACGTCTACTTTTTCCTCCCCCAAGAACTCTGGAAATTAACCAAAGGCTTACAGCAGTTGAGGGATTTACTTAAGGAAAATAGCTGATTCTCGGTGAAATCAGTTAATTTGACAGTCCCCGCACCCCTCCTCTTCAGCTCGGTGGTAGCTCGCGTTGCAATACTGGTAAACGCAGAGCAGAGCTCATTCCCAGAGAATCGTGATGAGTGGTCCGTTCTGACTTGTCCTGTGTTCTCTGGAAGGCCAGCCCACAGGCTCATTTGTGTTTCACTTAACTCAGAGCTGGCCTAGAGCTCAGGCAGCCCATGGGGTGTGTGCTGAAAGCATTAGCCGACTGCTGTGAGAGGCGGAAACAGTTGGGAAGCAATAGGCTAATCACAAAGTTTGGGAGGAAAGGCGAGCAAGGAGATGTCCGTGCTGTCCAGACGCTAAGCTGTGTCCCCTCTTTGGGGCCGCGGACTGCAGCACGCCTGGCTCCCGCGTCCTTCACCATCTCCCGGAGTGGGGCCAACTCGCGTCCACTGAGCCTTCCAACCTTCTCACCCCCTGCCGCCCCTTCTCCTCCTGCCCTCAGTCTTTCACAGCATCAGGGTCTTTCCCAGTGAGATGTCCTTCGGGCTCTGGAAAGCTTGGAAGTATCCCCACGAGTCTAGAGGGCTGAGCGCATCCTCCTGAGAGACTGAGCAGGCCCTGAGCCCTCACCTCCTGACGCTGCCTGGGCGGCAGCGGGAGGTGGAACCTAAGGCAGAGTGGGAAGCCGCCTGGCTCGGGGCTGAAGGCTTGGCCCTAAACACACAGAAACCTTTGGCAAAGACTGGGATATTTTTTTGCTGTTCCAGTCCTTCAGGGAAATCTCTGTCCGATCAATACCTGACCAGAAGCCAACAAAACAGAGATTTCAGGGTCTACACATGACAAAAAATATAGATTCTACAAAAAAGTTACTGAAAAAGATCCCAACTACAAGAAGGAATAGCAACGAGAAACCCTGGGGAAGGGAGAGAATCTGGTTTCGAGTTGCCACGTGATGACATGCAGAATGTCCAGCTTTCAGCTCAAAACTACAAGGCCTGCAAAGAAAAAAGAAAGCATGGCTCACACACAGGAAAAAATGACATCACTATACTCTATCGCTGAGGAAGTCTAGATATTAGACTTTTTAGACAAAGACTCTATATCAGCAATTTAAATATGCTTGATCGGCTAAAGGAAACTGTGTCTAAAGAATAGAGGACAGGGACTTCCCTGGTGGCCCGGTGGTAAAGAATCTGCCTTGCACCGAAGCGGGTGTGGGTTCAGTCCCTGGTCGGGAACTAAGAGCCCACATGTTCTGCAGCAACTCAGCCCGTGCCGCTGCCGCTGAGCACGTGTGCTCCAGAGCCTGTATCCCACAACCTGAGGGTGCGTGGTGGTGGTGTCCTATCGCTGAGCTGCGTCCGACTCCTTGCAATCCCATGGTCTGCAACGTGTCAGGCTTCCCTGTCCTCCACCATCTCCCAGCGTTTGCTCCGACTCACGTCCGTTGAGTTGGTGATGCCATCCGACCGTCTCATCCTCTGTCGTCCCCTTCTCCTCCTGCCCTCAATCTTTCCCAGCATCAGGGTCTTTTCCAATGAGTCAGCTCTTCGCATCAGGTGGCCAAAGTATTAGAGCTTCAGCTTCAGCATCAGTCCTTCCAATGAATATTCAGGGCTGATTTCCTCTAGGATGGACTGGTTGGATCTCCTTGCAGAAACGAGGGACTCTCAAGAGTCTTCTCCAACACCACAGTTTAAAAGCTTCAATTCTTCAGCACTCAGCTTTCTTTACAGCCAAACTCTCACATCCATACATGACCACTGGAAAAACCATAACTTTGACTAGACGGACCTTTCATAGAGGCAAAGAAGAGCAACTTTAGTATACTGTCAAAAATAAATTGTTATTAATCCCAATCAGTGTGTTATAAATTAAGATACTGATTGTAATCCATAGGGCAACCACAAGAAAATAACTCAAAAATAAAGTAAAAGAAATTACAATGGCATTAAAATAGTACTTTAGAAAATATTTAACATAAAAGTAAGCCGTGATGGAGGGCCTGAGGAACAAGAAAGAGGCAAGAGGAAACAAATCGCAAAACGACAGAAGTTAGTTCTTTCTTATAAGTAATGATTAAATGTAAACAGATTGAAACTCTTCAATTAAAAGGCAGGGATTAGCAAACTGGATAGAATAGCATGGCCAGTGAGGTGCTGTCTCTGGGAGACTCGCTTTATTTCATGTATGGTGGTGAAGCAGATTTTAGCTTTACTGTTTTAAAAGGGCCGCAGCAGGCTGATGCCCTCGCAGCTGTGTCCCAGCCCGGAGAGCAGTGCGAGGCTTTACAGTAATTGTTTTAAGAGGCTGTTTGTAGTTCCTGGACTTGCTTCTGATGGGTTGGTGGTGAAGTAAGTAGGAGCTGAAGGTGAAAGTGAAAGTCGCTCAGTCGTGTCCAACTCTTTGCGACTCCATAGACTATACAGTCCATGGAACCCTCCAGGCCAGGATACTGGAGTGGGTAGCCTTTCCCTTCTCCACAGGGTCTTCCCAACCCAGGGATAAAACCCAGGTCTCCCACATTGCAGGTAGATTCTTTACCAGCTGAGCCACAAGGGAAGCTGAAGAACACTGGAGTGGGCTATCCGTTCTCCAGTGGATCTTCCCGACCCAGGAATCGGACCAGGGTCTCCTGCATTGCAGGCGGATTCTTTACCAACTGGGCTATCAGGGAGTTACCATCATTAATCTTCAGGTTCCAACCAGTCTGGGGTCTACAGGCTTGTGGGCAGCAAACAGTTAACCTCCCCCGCCAGGTGGGAGTCTCAGTGAGCAGACTCACTTTTTAGAACCAGCCACAAATAGGCGGAAACCAAAAGGAGGGAGACAGGTAGTTCATGCAAGCTGTATTCAAAAGAGGGTCGGAGCGGCTGCAGTAGCGTCAGGCAAAAGGGACGTTATTAAAGACGAAGAAGGAGATAAAACGGCGAAAGGGTCACCCCATGGAAAGAGTCAACAATTGCAGATACATATGCACCTGGAAACAGGGCCCCGAAAACGTGAAGCAAAAGCAAAAAAAAAGACCAAATTGAGAGAAGTAGAGAATTCAACTGTAATAGCTGGAAACTTCAACACTGCACTTTCAACAATGGACATAACAGTTAGAAAATTACAAGGAAATTAAAATCTTCAAGAAAACTGTCTACCAAGTAGCTGAACAGGGATCTGCAGGACACTCCATCCAATAGCAGCAGAATACACACTCTTCTCAAGGGCATATGGAACGTTCTCCAGGACAGACCATCTATTACAGCATACACGTCTCAGGCCATTTAAGAAGATTGAAATCAAACAAAATATGTGCTCTGACCACAATGGAATGAAATTAGAAATTAATATATGACAGAAGGAAATTTGGAAAAGTCACAGATTTGTGGGCATTAAAAAAAGCACTCTTAAATAGCCAATGGATTGAAGAAGAACAAGGGAAATTAGAAAGCGCTTTGAGGAGAATGGAGGCCAACACACGGCAGAGCAGAACCAGAAAGGATGGAATTAAAGCCATGCCAGCGGGGGGCGGACAGCTGCAAACGTCTGCCTCAAAAAGGGTCGCCGCAGATCGATAACTTCGCCTTCCACCTTAGGAAACCAGGAAAAGAACAGCAAAGTTTACGACAAAGCCGGTCTGGCGGCTGATGGCCCGGCTGAGAGCTGGGGCCGCCTCACGAAGGCTCAGCTGGTCCTGGCCTGGGGATGTCGCCTGTGAAGATGAAGGGCATCTCCTGGGGTGATCCTGGGCCCACAGGCAGTCCTGGGTCTGGGGATCACCATCACTCCCACTGACCGACTTGGGAAATTTGTGTTCTCCATCCCCGCCGTTGCAGAGTCTGTGGTCCACGAGTCCTGCCTCCCAGAGGGGGCACTTTCCCTGGGGGACACCGTAAAAACCTCGTTAAACATGAAGTCAGGCCTGCCGCTCAGGCCCTTCAGGCTCCTTCTTTGCCCAGAGACTCTCCGGACTGGGGCAGCCGATCTGGAGCAGCAGGAGGCAGTGGGGCCGCTGTGACACTCTTGTTGCTGTTCAGCTGCTCAGTCGTGTCCGACTCTTTGCCACCCCATGGACGGCAGCACACCACGCTCCCCTGCCCTTCACCGTCTTCCGGAGCTTGCTCAAATTCATGTCCATTGAGTCAGTGATGCCATCCATCCATCTCATCCTCTGTCGCCCCCTTCTCCTCCTGCCCTCAATCTTTCCCAGCATCAGAATCTTTTCCAGTGAGTTGGCTCTTTGCATCAGGTGGCCAAAGTACCGGAGTTTCAGCTTTCAGCTTCAGCATCAGTCCTTCCAATGAATATTCAGGATTGATTTCCTTTAGGATTGACAGGAAAAATGCCTTTAGCACTGGAGGCATCTCTTTGCATTTCTCTGCCTAATTCTGACAGCAAGTAGACAAAACCAGCAGTCACAGCAGAAGGAAGACACAGCTTCTAGGAGCTCAAAGCAACCAGGAGCTCAGAGCGCTCGGGGACGTTCAGAGAGGCTGGGTCAGCCCAACAAGTAAGCCGCCTGGGTCAGCAGAGGGGCTAGCCTGGGGTGCAGGAACCTGGAGAACGCTCGGGGATGTTCTGAGAGGCTGGGTCAGCCCAACAAGTAAGCCGCCTGGGTCAGCAGAGGGGCTAGCCTGGGGTGCAGGAACCTGGAGAACGCTCGGGGATGTTCTGAGAGGCTGGGTCAGCAGAGGAGCCAGCCTGGGGTGCAGGAACCTGAAGGGTACAGGTGAGCCTCAACATGTGGCTTTGAGACCAGCCTTTGGACAGGGGCTAGCGGGAAACAGTGATAGAATAGATTCTTTTAAAACGAAGAATCCTATCCATCAAAAGACACAATTGGGAGATGAAAAGGCAAGCCACAGAGTTGCAGAACGTATTTGCCATATATTCATCCAACTTATGACCCGCATCCAGGACACTCCTAAAATCAATAAGATAAAGACAACCACTGGAAAAGGGGGGGCAGAATCCTTGAACAGGCTTGTTTAAGATAGGATTTCCAAGTAGCCCCTAAGCAGATGAAAAGCTCCCCAACCTCATGATTCATGCGGGAAATGCAAATAAAGCTCCGGTCAGGCACTAGGTGACTCCCACCAGCACGGCTAAAATTCAAGACCCTGAGAATCGCTCGTGCTGGCAAGGATGTGAAGGAACTGGAACGCTCTCCATGCTGGTGGGAGTGTGTTCACCCAGCTTGGTTTTATCCCCAAAGCTGGGTGCCCTTGTTCCCTGCTTGGGTGCTCAACCGCTCAGTCGCGTCCGACTCTTTGCGACCCCAGGGCCTGTAGCCTCCAGGCTCCTCCGGTCGTTGCATTTTCAAGGCAAGAATACTAGAGTGGGTTGCCGTTTCCTTCTTCAGGGCATCTTCCCGACCCAGGGATCCACCCGTCGTCTCCTGCGTTTCTGGCATTGGCAGGCAGATTCTCTACCACTGAGCCACCTGGGAAGGGCACTCCTGTTCCACAGACCCCAGCAATTCCACCACCGAGCGTCTGAACCACCCAGAGAGGCGCCAAGGGTGACCCGCTTTGCTCTGTTTGAACGAGCTGAAAAGCTAGCACCTGCCCGAACGTCCACTGTAGGTAGAATGGGTAAGCCAACCGTGTGGGTCCACGCCACATCTAGAGCCCTGCTGCTATTAATAACAGACTGCAAACTCCAGGCACAGCGTGGGCGCCTCTCAGGGTGCTGAGCGCAAGGAGCCAGACAAGAAAGAGCACATTCCATTCCTATGGATTTCAAAACAAGCAAACCTAACCCGTGACTCTGGAAGTCAGGGCTGTGGTTACCAGGTGGCGGCGTGGTGGGGAGAGGTTAGTGACTGGAGGGGTGTGGGGGCTTGGTGCCTGGGGGCTTGATCGGTGTTGGATCTCCATGCAGGACCCCACAGAGGCATGCACTTTGGGGCCACACTGCTCTGCACGGGAAGGGGCGGTCAGGGTTATCTGGTTAGTGGTTAGTGATCTGCACTTGGTCATCCGGTTCTGTCCGGCCCCGGTCACCCACCCGTCTGTAATCCATCCACGTGGTCCTGGGTCTGGCCGGTCTGGTTGGGCCTAAGGTGTGCTTTCTGGCTTCTGGTCGGGGGTTTCCCGGCCTCAGAGTCTTGTGATGAATGACCCTGGCGGTCGAGACGCCTCACCTCCTGTTCAGCAGCGTCTTCCCTGATGCTCAGGGCCTGGACTGTGTCCCCCTAAATCCACATACCGTACTCCTGGGCAGCCCCCGAGTGATCATATTTGGAGATACAGCCTTTAGCGGGGTATAAAGTTAGAGAGGTGTAAGGGTGGGGCCCTAATCTGAGAATCGTTGTCCCTACAGGAAGAGAAAGACACCCCTGTGCTTTTGGTCCCCACAGATAAGAGGCCATGTGGGGACGGGGACCGGAGGCGACCACCTCCAAGCCACGAGGAGCTCTCGCACCAGAACCCACCCCCAGTGGACGGCACCTTGATCTTGGAGCTCTAGCCTTCAAAGCTGAGAAAATACATTTCTATTGTTTAAGCCACCAGGGCGCTGTGGTTTGTTATGGACACCCAAGCAGACTGAGACACCACCGCCCAGGGCTTCCCCCGCCCCGGAGGGCTGGTGGACGCCCTCTGCTCCCTCCTTGGCCTGGGGCAAGCAGCCCCCGCCCCTCAAGGGCGGAGCGCGGCGGGTACCAGGTGAGACCGAAGGTGCTGGGCTTGAAGCCTGGCTCCCCCACTTGCTGGCCCTGCTACTCAGCCTCCTGGAGCCTCAGTCTTCCCTTCTGGATGGAGGTGAGGATCTGCCCCCGGAGGGCACTGAGGACGCGGGAAAGCCTCAGCAAGGGCGCACAGCAGTCCGAGCCCTCCACAGAGGCCCCAGGAGGGGTGGGCATCGGTCTGGAGGACCTCATCACAAGATCTAAGCAGTGGTCAGCTTCTGCAGCGGCGAGGGCAGTCAGGAAATCTGCCTGCTTGGGGTGAGAGAGTAAGAGCTGTCCCGGGCAGAGCTACCGAGGCCCTGGGCAGACCTGTCTTTCTGAAAGGGAGCGTTGGTCGCACTGTTGCTGTTTAATTAGGGGGAGCAGTTAAAGCATGATGGAGGCTCCGTCTCCCTGGGACGAGAGTGGTGCTCTCTGACCCGGCAGGCCCCCAGGCCCCCAGCTCAGCGCCCACCGTCCGCACACCTTCCTTCCTGGTGTGGAGTCCTCCCCACCCTGGACTCCCGTCTCCCCCTTGCTGCCACCTCTCCTGGTCCTTGGCCCCGCAGGGCCCGTGCCTCCCTCCTTGCCCTCTGACCTCGGTCCCACAAACACTCACCTTGCTTCTCTTCTCTGCAGGTTGCTGGGAAGCGTCTGGAGTTTTAGGCTTGGTAACCACAGGTCTGGGTTTGGGGGAGTTGCTGCACAGACCCTGTTCTGGACCCTTTCTGCCTCTGTATTTGAAGCCCAGACCACGATGGGCTACCGGCTCTGTATCTTCCAACAGCAAATAAATACATTGATTAGAGTCACAACTCTCGGGGAAGTTGACGCAGATTATATTTGTGCACTGGGTGGAAGAGCTTTCTCGAAATTTAATTATAACTTAAGTGTAAAATATGCCTCTTCTGTGGGAGTTTCGTGCCTTGCGCATAATTACCTCCCCGCTCTCTCCCAGTCACCCTCTTACGACGCCTCTGTGTGCTGTGAGCGATTAATTTATAGGCTGGTAATAGGCTAAAACAATATTTAAAGTCATTTTGCCCAATGTAGCTTTTAAGGCGGGATTGAGATAATAATTACTTAAAGACCTGTTTTATCACCCTGGAGTCGTTACCGCGGTGCTCCTCTCTGGCCCTGGCAGCCTCCTCCCGCCCCGGGACCCGGGTGCTCCTCGGCAGGTGTGCGGGCCCCCGGCTACGGCCCTCACCTGGCAGCGACCACCCTAGATAACACGCGGGCCCCGGCTGGGAGTTGGGGCGGCCCGGAAGATGGAAGCCGGGCTCCACCGGCTTCTCGTTAGCAAAGTCAGGGCAGAACTTATCGGCCAGTCAGGAGGCCAGGACTCTGCGGCCCAGGTAGCCGGAGAAGATGCCCTGGTGCCCACTCTAAGGGTATGTGGGGGGGTGGGGGGCGGCAGTGGGCACCAGACAGAAGGTGGAGGGCTGGGCTTGGGACGAGCCAGTGCTGTGAGCGTCCTCTCTGATGTGGCTCAGCCGTGGGGGGAGAAAACGGTCCGCATCTTCTCAGGGAATCCTGCGCAAAGCCATCCCACCATGGGCAGGTGGGCGGGCACCTGCCGCTGGGCCTCTCTCGCCCCTGGGGTGTAGCTCTGAGGCGCAGAGACAGCTCAAGGAAGGGGCTCTGAAGGAGGGGGTGTCAGGGGAGCGGCTTTATCTGGTGAGCACCCGCATTGCTTCCTAGGGAGCCCCTTCACTGCCCTGACCCCTGCCCAGGCTGTCTGTGGGTGCCTGGCGGGGGGCACGTGGGCAGCCCCCCAGTGGTAGGACCTGGACTTTGGGGTCGGATGGAGCTGGGGCCGGATTCCAGCTTTGACTCTCACCGGGCTGACTTGGAGGATCGCAGGAGACCCCTGGGCGCTGTGCCCGGGTTGGCGAGCCGGGCTCCACCTGCAGCCAGGGAAGCTGGGGCGTGTTCGGTGGCCCTGCGGGGTGCTCAGCCCCCAGCACCACCCACACCAACAGGAGGCACCCATGACTTCGCCGGGCTCTCAAAGAAACGAGGGCGCCGTGCTACAGGGGCTGGGCCAGGGTGGGCCGTGCTACAGGGGCCGGGCCAGGGTGGGCTGGGAGCCCCCGGGAGTCGGGTGAGGGTCTCGCCCTCTGGGGGGCCTCTGGAAGCTGAACTACCCGCCCCCCACCCCCCCGTGGCCGTGGGCTCTGGATTCACCCCTGGAAGCGCTCGCCTGCTCTGTGCTTCTTAAGGGCCGAAGTGCTCATGGCCTTAAAATCATTATGAAATGCCTGATCTGTCACGTCTAATGTTCTGGCCCTTGTTCGGCACTTCTGGCGCCGTGGTTTGATGAATTCTTCGAATAGTCTGCGAACGTTAAGGGAAGGAATGAGTGAATTCCTGGCATTATGTCATTTGCAAGAAATTGTCCTCTGGAGACAAAGGGTGAGCTGAACTGCAGCCCTTTCTAGAATCTGAAGCAGCGGGTGCTCGGGGGGAGGGGGCCACCCCGCCCCGTCAGGAGGCCAGCCTGGGGGAGCGGGCTCGGGGGCAGGGGGTAGTACTTTCAAGCCTGCAGGTGAGGGGATTCCACCAGAAGATGCCCCGGGATGCCATTGGCAGGACATGCGGCCCGCCCAGAGAGCAGCAGAGGGGAGCAAGGGACCCTGGGAAAGTGACCTCCCTTCCCCGGGCCTCAGTTTCCCCATCGGTACAGGGGGTGGTTGAGATCGTCCCTAACTCGTCTCTGGGTTATCAGATTGTCCTCCAGCTCTGACGTTCCAGGCACATCGTAGGTGATCAGAAACACCCGTGGTTAGTCATGCATTCAACAAACCTGTGTGTGTGCAAACGCCAGGCTTGAAGCTCAGGATGAGACCTCGGCTTCTCTGCCTGTCCCATCGGTGGGCACACCCCGGGCTGTGGAGGGCAGGAGCCCAGAGCAGGGTCTCACCGACCCTGGGAATTCTGGAAGAAATGAGGGCGGGGGAGTCAGGGCTCCGTGTGGGCAGGGGAGGGGGCTGGGTTTGGGGAGAGCCCAGCCCGTGCGGCGGGGCCCTGGGGTTGCGTCTTCTGCAAAGAGCCTCATAAAAGGGGCCCAGACTGGAAATCAATTCTCTAAAGCTGAAATCAATACCAATAACTAATATTAATACTGATTATCCTCCCTCTGTTGCACGCTGCAGTTGGGTTGGGGATGGACTGTGTTTGGGGACCGGGGAGGGGCAGGGGGCAGGCTGTGCCAGGGAACCCGCGGTGGCCGCGTGTTGGGTCCGGGGAAGTGGAGAAGAGCCAGCCAGGGCCGGGTGTGGGGTGGTGGGTTGTGCCGCGGGAGCCTCGGCTCCTGCCTCTTGGGTTGAACTTGTCCCAGGCCTGGTTTCCTCATCACAGTCGCCGTGTGACTGGGCTGATCAGGTGCCCAGATTTGGGGAGGGCAGCCCGCCCCCACACTTGGGGCACCCGAGTCTGGAGGGGTGTCGGAGGAAGTGCATTGCGCATGAAGTGGTCAGCGAGGCTCCTGGAAGCACCCAGAACTGGGCTGACTTTTCATGCGGTTCTCTCCGGGGTCAGCCCAGGGCTTCAGTCAGAGTCTACAGAGAGGGGGCTCAGGACCAGGAGAAGTGTGCCTCCCTGGAAGGGGGTCAGGCACGGCACTTGGGGTTTGGGCGGTGAATGCCCCCTCCCCTCGGAGAGGAGCGGTCACTAACTCCCATGTTCCAGCTGTGTAACTGTGGGCTGGCAGGGGCCCCCAAGTCCTCCCTTTCATGGGGGTAAAGCAGGAGCCAGGCTCAGGGCTTCTGCTTGCCAAGCCCCTCCCCACGCCCAGCAGGGTGCTGTGGGTGCTGAAAGCAGGGCAGCAGGGTGAGTGTAACACACGCGTCTTTAGAGACACAGTGGATCCAGGAGAGGGGGCTCTGAGGGCTCTGACGAGCGCGTGCATGCATGTCTGCGTGTGCATGTCCATGTGCATGCATATCCCTGTGAGTGCACGTCCGTGTGTGTGCACGTCCGTGTGCATGTGCACGTCTGTGTGTGTGCACGTCCGTATGCGTGTGCACGTCCGTATGCGTGTGCACACGTCTGTGCGTGTGTGCATGTCTCTGTGTGTGCACATCTGTGTGTGCATGTCCATGTGCGTGCACATCCCTGTGTGTGCACGTCCGTGTGTGTGCACGTCTCTGTGTGTGAACGTCCGTGTGCGTGTGCACGTCTGTATGCGTGTGCATGTCCGTATGCGTGTGCTCACGTCTGTGCGTGTGTGCATGTCTCTGTGTGTGCATGTCCCTGTGTGTGCATGTCTCTCTGTGTGCACGTCTGTGTGTGTGCATGTCCATGTGCAGGTCTCTGTGTGTGCACGTCTGTTTGTGTGTGCACGTCCATGTGCGGGTGCACATCTGTGTGCATGTGCCAGTGTTTTAAGGACACAATTGGAAATTATTTATTCTACAGTGTTAAGTGGCTGGGTGTATACACAATTATATGTATTCTGTGTATTCATTGGGAATCTTCTGCAAAAAACACATACTGAAATTAGAACTTAAACACAGAAATGGAAGGAAAAGGTCAGGAATACTCCAGAGGGAAGAGGAAAGAGAATTGTGTCTCAGGAACCAGAGAGATGGTCACTGATCAGGCGACATGAGCCTGCGCTTCCTGGCAGCCACAGCAAGGAAAGAAAGAAGATGGGTCTGCCCTTCTGGCCAACGGGAGGAAGTGTTTACCCGGGGGGTGGCTAGAGTCCAACGCTGGTTTATCAGAAGTTTCCTTGTGAAAGGGAAGAGGGTAGCCCACGTCTTCAAAAGGCTTTTTCTGGACTTGCCAGGTGGTCCAGTAGTTAAGGTTCTGGGCTTCTGCCGCAGGGGCTGGATTTGATCCCAGTCAGGGACGTTCCACCTGCTGTGCAGTGTGGCCGTAAAAAAGGCCTTTCCTTCTACAGTCCCTCAGCAGAGGCCGAGGGAGTCCGTGAGCTCTGGAATCCAGGTGGATTTGGACAGAGAGCAGCCCCCACCCCAGGCAGGACCAGCTCGGCGGCCACACCAGCTTAACAGTTGTCAGGTGGAGGAAAGGGCTCGCTCAGTCCCGCAGGGGTGCTGGGGTCCTGGGCTAAGGGGCTGGGGGGAGCCAGGAGCGCGGCTGGGGCTCTTCAGGCAGGTCTGTGACTGGCTGGGCTGGGTCTCTGCTCGTCTGTGACCCTGGTGGGGGCAGCCCTGGGGTGGGGGGCGGGCTCTTCCCTGCCGCTGGCTCGGCTCCAGGCCTGGCCCTCGCTGTCCCCAGCTTCTCCCGCCTGCCCCTCGCTGCCCCCGCTGCCTCTCGGCGGGTCAGCCTGCTGGGGCCGTGTTTACCCACCGGCCATCGCCTTGATGTGGGCAAACAGGACGGACGGGAGGGACAGGAGATAAGGCTGCGCCTCTGGATCAAAGGTGGTGGTGCTCGCCTTACTTGGCCTGTGAGTTTATTTACTGTCCCTGAACTTTCACCTGCCCTCCATGGGGCACAGAGACCGAACCATGGGGTGCTTCAGAGGGCCCCGGGCTCGCTCTGGGGCCCTGTGCGGTCAGCGGGGCTACGGGAGTGCACGCTGAAGACTGCACAAGTGGAAACGTGTGAGCCTCCCCTCAGGCGGGCCTCTCAGCAAACTGGGGTCGTTGTCGTCCCCAATTCACAGATGAACAAACCGAGGCTCAGAGAGGCCAAATCGCCCATCCCGGGTGCCCTCTTGGTCAAACACTCAGTTCAGTTCAGTCGCTCAGTTGTGTCCGACTCTTTGCGACCCCATGAATCGCAGCACGCCAGGCCTCCCTGNCTCAGGCGGGCCTCTCAGCAAACTGGGGTCGTTGTCGTCCCCAATTCACAGATGAACAAACCGAGGCTCAGAGAGGCCAAATCGCCCATCCCGGGTGCCCTCTTGGTCAAACACTCAGTTCAGTTCAGTCGCTCAGTTGTGTCCGACTCTTGGCGACCCCATGAATCGCAGCACGCCAGGCCTCCCTGTTCATCACCATCTCCCGGAGTTCATCCAGACTCATGTCCATCGCGTCAGTGATGCCATCCAGCCATCCAATCCTCGGTCGTCCCCTTCTCCTCCTGCCCCCAATCCCTCCCAGCATCAGAGTCTTTTCCAATGAGTCAACTCTTCGCATGAGGTGGCCAGAGTACTGGAGTTTCAGCTTTAGCATCATTCCTTCCAAAGAAAGCCCAGGGCTGATCTCCTTCAGAGTGGTCTGGTTGGATCTCCTTGGAATCCAAGGGACTCTCAAGAGTCTTCTCCAGCACCACAGTTCAAAAGCATCAATTCTTCGGCGCTCAGCCTTCTTCACAGTCCAACTCTCACATCCATACATGACCACAGGAAAAACCATACCCTTGACTAGACGGACCTTAGTCAAACATCAGGGTTGTTTTTTTCTCTTTTAGTAAGGTCTTTTGATGTGGACCGTTTTGAAAGTCTTTATTGAATTTGTTACAATATCGCTTCTGCTTTACGGTTTCCTTTCTTTGCCGAGGCAAGCTGAACCTTAGCTTCCCAACCAAAGACCCAACCAACCACTGGAGGTGAAGTCTTAGCCCCTGGACTGCCAGGAAGGCCCCGGGGCTGGGGTTCCAGTTCACACGGCTCTGACTTGAGTGGGAGCCCCATGCTGGCTCTGAGCCTGGAGGGCGCCAGGGGCTGCCGGCGGCAGTGCCCTGCCAGCAGAGGTGAGATGAGGGGACAGCCCCCGGGGCCCCACCCACACCCTGCAGGGCTCGCCCATGCCTCAGCAAAGCACCCACTGTGTGCCGGCCTGCCGCGGGAGCAGACGCGGGCCGAGGGAGAGGCAGGATTACTTCCTGTACCTGACGAGGCCCGCCGGGCAGGGCCTCTCCCTGGGCAGGCTCCAGGCTCTGGGGCCTGTTCTTGGCCCTCTTTCCTCCCTGCAGATCACACACATTCGGCTTGATCCCACCCTCTTGACCCCACGCACGAGGCAGAAAGCAGGCCCGACGTGAGGCTCCACTGTGGGGCACCACTGCTGGCCCTTCTTCCAGAGCCGCAGCAGGGAGGGTGGGCTCAGGAAACAGGGTTTCAGACCCTTCCGGGAGCATCTGCTGTGGTTGACACCCGGAGACCAACACCTGGAAGAAGCTCCTGGCAGGAGAGAGGGTCTGTCTGGAGCTCTCCCGACTGCCGGAGGGTAAGGAAACCCCAGACTGCAGAGGATTCGGGACCGACTTCACCACCAGCTCTGGAAGCCCTCCTGTTCCAGGAGCAGGGATGGAGCTCAGCCTTGGCCCACATTCCACCTGCTCATCACACCCCCGCCACAGAGGGCCCACCATCAGGGGACTAAGAGGCTCTCACAGGGTCCTTCTGACCCAGGCATCAAGCCCTGAATTGGCAGGTGGGTCCTCTACTGCCAGAGCCACCAGGGAGTTGGGTTCAGTTCAGGCGCTCAGTCGTGCCCGACTCTTTGCGACCCCAAGCAGGAGCTCAGAGGAGGGAGTCTGGGAGAGGCCTGTGGGAATCAGGGTCGGGGTCCGCGCTTGCGCTGCCCTCTTCCCGACCAGGAGGGCCTGGAGTCGTCCCCTCTGCGGCATCCTCTGGTCTGGCTGACGTGGTAGGTGCCCGGTAAAGCTTGACGGGCTGACATCAAGATTCTTGGCTGACATGCACCGTGCCCCGAGCAGCCCCATGGATCACAGCTCCGAACCAAAGGGCCAGAGTCTAACCTCCGCACCCTGGCTATTTCTGGGGCTTTCACAAACGCAGGGCCAGTTGACACCGGGGTTTTTGGAGACAGGAGGTGGCTGTCACTCCAGAAGTGATCCCCGGGCCGCGGAGCCGGGAAGGGGAGCAGAGGGCTGGTCTCCCTGTGCACACTCCTCCCAGCTGAGGCAGCGCACAGAGGGGTCACCCCCAGGGTGGCTCTGGAGAGCGTTTCCTTCCCAGGACTCCCCAGCCAAGCCTGGTGGAGGGGGGGTGGGAGGGAGGAGGGCCTGGCCCTCGCAGCCTGGGCTGAGGCTCACCGCCCGCCACTGGCAGCGTCTTCACTGACCCCAGTGGAGTTTCTCATGAGCCAAGGACAGTACTTTCCGTCTACTGAAGGCTCTCGAGGGACACCCTGGAGGCCCAGTGCTTAAGGCTCGCGCTCCTGACGAGCTGGGCTCGAGTTTGATCCCTGGTCAGGGAACTAGATCCTGCATGCTGCAACAAAACAGGTCCCGATGGTGCCACTGAAAAAAGAATAGAGAGAGGGATCCCGCCTGAGGCAGCAAAGATCAAAGGTGCCACGTGCTGCCCCGAGGACCCGGAGGAGCCAAAGGAAACAGCCTTCAGAGAGTCTGGTCAGCCCGGCTGGGCTCAGGAATGTTCTCGGAGCTTCCGTGCGGGCCTGTGATGGCGTTCGTCAGCCCCGCACCCTCTCCGTCCTTCTAGGATGGAGAGAGGGAGGGATTGCACTCTGGCTGAGGGACCGCGGCAGCGGGAGGCAGGCCGGCTGTGCAGCGACCTTCGGGGACACAGCCCGGGGGAAGGCGGCCTCCTTGACCGCCTCCCGCCTCCGAGCTCCGGGGCCCTCGCAAGGCCGGAGACTCAGGGCACACCGCGCAGCCCGCGGTCAGAACGAGCCCAGCGCTCCCACCACTGGCTGCCACTGGGCGAGGCCCCGTGCCCAGTCTGGCCCCCGGCTCCTAGTCTCCCAGACGGGGGTGGTCACCTTTCCTAGCAGGACCATCCCCCACCATCAGGGCTAACCCAGGAGCCGAG
This sequence comes from Cephalophus harveyi, assembly GCA_006410635.1. NCBI lineage: Eukaryota > Metazoa > Chordata > Mammalia > Artiodactyla > Bovidae > Cephalophus > Cephalophus harveyi. The sequence goes on along the minus strand of SJYT01057685.1, from coordinate 230,747 downwards.
GGGAGCGGGGGCACAGCGCCTGGCCCGCTTGGGCCCACAGTGGGCGGCAGCCGGGGGCCGACCCACGCCCCTGACCGACGCCCTGCCTTCCTTTGGTTGCAGGCGAGCCCCGAGGGAAGTGCTGGGGAGATAAGGTCCCAGGAGTGACCTTCAAGTGGGCTGCTGGTGGGTGTTGTCCCTCAGAAGGGGAAAATTCTGGGGTGCGCTCCATAGCCTCATAGAGGCTCCCAGGGGACTGAGTGCCACTGCCTGCCGCCGACCCCCCCCCATCTCTGAGAAAGCAGCTGTCTTCTTTCCCCGCTCCCTGCCGTGCTTCCAGGAATCCCTGCCTGCACACACAGTCCTGTCTCCCGTCTGCTTTAAGTAGGGACCTGCTAGGAACGAGGGGTGCTGGCTTATCACCCTGATCGGCAGGCGAGTGGAGACCAGCTCGGTGAATGTGATTCTGGTGGGAGAGGGGTGGGCTTCCTAGGGGAAGCACCCTTCGAGCAGAATCTAGAAACGACGGTGGTGGGGAAGCCAGAACAGAGCTCTGCGTCCCTGAGGCGGCCTCCCCACACCCGCACCCCCCGATGACCCCAGCCGCTGGCTGCCCAGCCACGACCCTTGTGGCCAGGGGGATGCGGCAGCCTGGCCAACGCTAGATGGCTCCAGGTCGGCTCCTCTGAACCCCCCTGTTTGTGCAGAGTTAATGTCCTGTCATTAGCGGTTAGAAAGCTTGCGGGAGTTAAACATTAAGCGGTGTGGGTGCTGGGAAACACGGTCTCTTGTGCCCGGGGTTGTAGGTCAAGGCCGGGGCCCTTGCTCTTGCTTTGGAGTTCTCCAACAGACAGGCTTTCCAAGTTGTTGAAAGAGACTAACTCGGGAGTCCTACCTCCCAGGGTCTCCATGGGCCTGGAGATGGGCCAGTTCCTCCAGGAACCTCCCACATGCCGTGGTGGGCTGGGACCTCTGGGGTGGGAACTGCCAGGGGCTGGGACCTCTCCACCAGGGCCTAGGAGAACAGTTCTCAAGGCACGTGCCAGGCCCCCCACGAGGGTCCCCGGAGGCGGCTTGTCC
>SJYT01057685.1:207126-229233 GCA_006410635.1 Cephalophus harveyi | reverse complement strand
TTGAGCGCAGGGAGGGTGGGGTGTTGAGACAAGGCGCAGGGTGTGGCCTCTGGAGCTCGCAAAGGTCAGGGAGTGGGGGGCGGCGGCGTGGGCTGGAGGGTCTCGGCGGGACGCCTCTGGGGAGAAGGGACAGGGCCAGCACACTGCACGGGTCTGTGCGTGAGCTCCATCCGCGGGCAGCGCCTGCACCCCTGACGCGTCTCAGAAGCACCTGTTTTGGGGTCTGTCTGCCCCCGAGGCAGGCACCAGTCGGCGTATGCGGACCCCCTGGGACTAGTGGACAGGAAGACCAGTGGGGGGAGCTGAGTGAATTCTGAATAAGCAGATGGCCGGCTGAGGGGCAGGTGGATGGGTGAGCTGGTGGGCGGTGGGGGTGGCGGGGCGGATGGAGTGATGGGTGGGTGGTGGCTGCGTGGACTGACGGGTGTGTGGATAGTAGTGAAGGTGGGTGGATGGGTCATCTCATCCACCGGTTCAGTTCCAATCAGCACGTGCAGGCTTCCACAAGGAGCCCTACAAACCCACCCAGTGAGCCACCCACCTCTGCGGGCCCGGTCAGTTAACACACTCCCCTGCCTTGAGCAGAGCTGCCTGGCGCTGATCTCCAGCCACTGCTGAGCGTCTAGGGTCTCTGGACTGAGTCTAGGGTCTCCTCTGCCAGAGTCCAGGGTCAGCCTCGCCGTGCGGGGAGGAGCCCGCTCCTCGGGGTAATGAAGTGAGGCGGGGTGGGCGGCCCCTCTCCTTCCCTGAGAGGTGCAGGGACTGGACGGCTCCTCGACCCCCCTCCCATCCCCACTCACACCCTGCAGTCTAACCCGAAGCTTTGTAATCCCTCAGGCTTCAGATCCTGCAGGCGGGGGGCTCCCCTGGCCCATTGGGGATCAGAGACACGCCTGTGCTCTTGTCAGTGGGACCTCCTGGAACGTCAGGAGAGGGGCCCCCTTCAGGAGGTGGAGGCCCCGGAGCTGGGCGCCCCGGGGGAGGAGGAGGCCCTGCAGGCGTGTGAGCCAGCCTGGGGCTGCGCTTCCAGACCCGGAGGGATGGCTGGGGGCCTCTCTCCAGAAACAGCCTCCCCGCCCCGGGATGGGAGGGGGCTCAGTCCTTCGGCCAGGGCCGGCCGCCTCTCAGGCCCCTCTGTCCACTCTCTCACACGTGGCAGAGCCAGGAGTCGGAAGTGAGCCCGACTCAGCCCCGCCAGCTGAGGCTGGGCTGCTGGGGGGCAGGCAGAGGGCAGGAAGAGGGGGCTTCAGTCCTCTGGGAAGAACAGGGTCGCGGGGAGCACAGGCTTGGCGTCCTGGATGTGCCGCGTGCGCGGGAGCTGATCTGGGGGCCCCGTGCCCCCACCTGTGGGAGGGAGGAGCCCCTGCCTCCCGGGCGGGGCTGGGGGGAGAGTGCCCTGCCCGGCACGCGCGGAGTCCCGCCAGGGAGCTGCTCTCATCAGCCCTTCAGCAGGACCGCCAGCCGGGGTCAAGGTCAGCTGGCCGGTCGTGACCTCAGCGACCAGCTCGCCCTGCGCATCTGAGCTGGTGAGACTGAGCCTCTCGGGGACGTTGTCAACAGGAGGCCGCAGAGAGTCCTCGGTGCTGGGGCCGGGCAGGCCCGCCGTCTCCCCACCCTGCCCCATCGGCCCCGCCCCGTGGGAGGCCCGTCACCGCCCAGGCCCGCCCGGATGGTGGACGTCGCTGGGAGAGCCGAGGGTGACGGCGCACACGGGGCGCACGTGAGATGAGAGGGGCCGGGGCTGGGGCCTCGTGGGGCTGTTAATAAACACATGGAAACACTATCTTCAAAGCGCACGTTGCTTCTTGCCAACTTGAAACGTCCCAGATGTCAGTTCCGAGATGCTGGCGGGCAGCGTCAGCCGTCCTGGAGCTGCTTGGGTAGCACCCCCCCCACCCAGGGAATCCGGGGTGTCGTGGGCACGGGGCCCGGCCATGGGAGGCCTGCAGACCTGGGGGGCCCTTCCAGGTGACGACGGGAAGCTCAGGCCGGTATCCCTGCTGCCGTCAGGAAGCTCAGGTCGGCAGCGCTCCTGCGCACGGGCGGCCCCTTTGCGGCCCCTCAGGCCTGGGTGGCCCCTGCGGCTGTCCCCTGCACAGCTCAGGGCTCCGTGACCCCAGGTGGCACCTGGGCCGGCAGCTCGGCCTCGGCCGCGGGCCCCACGGGTGGCACGGGTGAGTCAGCCTGGTTTGGGCTCTCTGACCTGGAGCGGCAGGCAGAGAAGGCTCTCGAGACCCCTCCCCCTAACGGAGCCTCAGCACGGTGGCCTGGGGGCTCAGTTTCAAGACAGATTTACAATTCAATTGTGAAATGGGATAAAATTAGGCATCCCCCTTTGGGCATCTCAAGTTTTCCTCTTTTAAAATTCTGTTCCTCTCAGCAAATGTACTTACTTCTAGATTAACTTTACGTTGTGTTGACAGGTGGGAGGGCAGGGTGGGGGGTGTCCGCCAAGCGCTTTCCTTTCCTGCTCCCAGAGGAGCTCCAGCGGGGACCCAGCGGCCACAGGAGCGGCTCCGGGTGGGGAGGCCGTCCAGGTTGACTCCCAGCTTCGCCGTTGACGAGCGGTGTGCCTCTCGGCGACTCTGAGCCTGCCTCCCTCGAGTTGAAGTGGGAACTCAGAGCACAGCAGGCCGAGGAAGGAGAGGTGTGAGAACAGACTGAGGCCAGGGTTCAGGGCCGGCAGCACGCATGTGCACGCCAGCATGGCGGTCCTGTGTCCTGGCAAGCACGCGTGTGCATGCGTGTGTGTGTGAGTGTGTAAGGGGATCCAGGACACACGGGTGGGGACTGTGGACTTGCCTCCAGAAAGAGAGTCATCCATGCTTTAGGGGAGACGGGTGACCAGCACGTGGACAGACAGGGCTAGAGAGCCTGGTCTGGGGAGGGGCGGCCTGGCTGCGGCCGTGCTGGGGGAGGAGGGCGCGGAGACTGCAGACCCTCGGAGGGAAAAGATGCGTGGAGCAGAGAGTGGGGCAGGCAGGGGCCAGCCGGCCTGGCCCCCCAGACGAGCTCTGGAAGGCTTCCTGGGAGAGGAAGGCGCTGGATGGGTCAGCAGGTTGTCGCCACGCCCCCCACTGGCCGAAGCAGATGCCATCTAGGAGGAGGGTGGATGTCCAGCGAAGACCCCCGGCAGGGCACCCTCACGGCAGGAGGGGAAATCCAGCCCCCCGCCCCAGTCCCCTGCTTCCGCTCCCTACTTCCAGGCCTCCGGCTGGATTTGGGGTCCAGAGCAACATTGCCCTTGCCTGGAGGGAGGATAGGGAGAGGGTCCCAATTTCCTCCAACACATTTCCCTCCAGATGGATCTTCCATAAACCCGGTCCCACCTTGGTGGGGTCAAGGTGCCTGGTGAAATGTTTTCCACTGGGTTCAGTTCGGGTCCAGTGGAAGGCGCTCCCCAGTGCTGCTGCTGCTGCTAAGTCACTTCAGTCGTGTCCGACTCTGTGTGACCCCACAGAGAGAAGCCCACCAGGCTCCCTCGTCCCTGGGATTCTCCAGGCAAGAACACTGGAGTGGGTTGCCATGTCCTTCTCCAATGCATGAAAGTAAAAAGTGAAAATGAAGTCGCTCAGTCGTGTCCGACCCTCAGCGACCCCATAGACTGCAGCCTTCCAGGCTCCTTCATCCATGGGATTTTCCAGGCAGGAGTACTGGAGTGAGGTGCCATAGTGGAGAGGAATCTGCCGGCCGTGCAGGAGATGGGAGAGGCCCGGGTTCGATTCCTGGGTCCCCTGGAGAAGGAAATGGCAGCCCCACTCTGTTCTTGCCTGGAAACTCCCACGGACAGAGGAGCCTGGCGGGCTACAGTGCATAGGGTCGCAGAGTCGGACACGAGTGAGGGGACTTGGCACGCGCACCACACACAGTGGAAGGGGCGATGACACGTGGGCGTGGGGGCCGGGGAAGACCCCTTGGCACCCGTGCCCATCCTTGGGCTGCAGGCCCCCAGGACATCTCAGCTGTGATTCAGTCCACCCTCGTCCCGGGTCTTGGCCCCGATTCACCGAGAGTCAGCACGCCCTGGCTGGTGGTGCCTCTGGGGCCCGAACGTCTCGGCACCCACGGCCGCAGACAGGTCGGCCCGGCCTCCAGACGCCAGGCGTCTCTGCCAGCGTGCGCCGGCGCCCGGCCCTCCTGGGGGTCTGGAGCGAGCCCCGCCCCGAAGCTGGCTCGCGTTCCCTTCACTGCTCTGCGGCTCCAGCTCCCTGCGTCCGTTTGCCGGCTCATCCCCTCTCCTGGGCCCTCCCAGGCCTGGACTCGGACCCCCACTCCCTGGGGGCTGTGGGGGCTCAGCCCCAGGCCTGGTGCAGAGGGACGCCGCGGGCCCTCAGGACAGAGTCCACACTCCTTGCCTAGGACACTCCTTGAGCGCTTCTGGCTCTGCCCACGCTGGGTGCTGTCGGGTCTGAGGACAGGACCCCCCCCTTTCTGCCTGTGCCCAGGGTTCCCTCCCCTTGCTGGCCGCTCCACGAAGAAACTCGCTCATCTTGAAAGTAAGACCAGCCCACGCAGGGTGAGAAGCGGGGCAGAAACGTGGCGGGTGCGTGGCTGAGGGGCGTCCGGGGCCACCTGGGAGGGGACACGGGGTTTGCATGTCCAGATGTGTATAAGAGACAGCCCCAGGACAGGACCCCCCCTTTCCGCCTGTGCCCAGGGTTCCCTCCCCTGCTCCCCCGCCCCATTTGGACAGCTCCTCCCTTCTTTGCAGTCTTAGCTTGGATGAGACTTCTTCCAGGAAGCCCTCCCTGGTTTCTCCCATCTGGATTGAGCCTCCAAATGAGTACACTCTGAGCCTGGCCTGCCCAGGACCCTGCCACACAGAGTTACGCTGCCTGCTGAGGGCCTGGGGCCCCGCTGAGTCCAGAGAGGCCTGTGTCAAATGCTCACAGAGTCAGTGCAGGACTGAGGGAACCGGGCAGGCTGACCCGTGGCCGCAGGGCTTCCCTCTGGACGCTGCTGAACTGCCCTACCTGCGAGTCGGGGGTGGTCGCCCCTGTGTCTGTGTGGCCGCTGGGCTGGAGAGGGACAGCGGGCACTTGGAGAGGTCCTGGCGCCCTGGGGAGAGACCCGTGAAGGAGGCCGGGATGTCCACCCTGGCTGAGGGCTGCTCAGGGGCCTGCTGCGGCCTCCGGGGTCCTGGTTCTCACTGCAGCCTGGTCCAAGGTCGTCAGATGGCCCTGGTGCCTGCCACCAGGGCCAGGCTATCTGCAGCCCCCTGGCGTCCAGACGGGCGCTTCTAGGACAGACAAGGGGGCTCCCCTAGACAGGGCACCCCTCAGCCCTCCTCAGCAGAGACCCCCTGACACATACCCACGTGGGGCTGTTGCTTTGACCCCATGAGGCTGGGTCTAGCACTGGACCGGAGTCTAGAAGCCCAGGGGCTAGCCCAGCCTGCCCCGGCTCACTGTGTGACCTTGTTCAAGTCCTCTCTCCGGCCTCCGCCTCCCTGTCTGCCAGGGGCCCCCCAGGCTCCCGCTACTTCCTTAAAGGAAGGTTGTCCTGAGTGGAGGCGCGAACCCAGGCTCAGGATGCAGGCCGAGCTGGGCTCACATCCCGCCTCGGCCGCCTCCTGCTGTGAGCCTGGGCGGCTGGAGGAGCCTCTCTGAGCCTCTCTGTATCTGGGGTGAGGGCTCTTGAATGATCAGTGTGGGGCCTGGGCCACGTGGCTTCTGGCCCTGCGGGCCTTTAGTGACCACACCCCAGGCTCCTTGGCTGGACGAGAGGGCCCCCGAGAGGGGAGCCTGTCTGCAGAGCCCGCAGGTTGCGGTGGCCGCTCAGCCCTGGGCAGCCGGTGCTGGCCGCTCCACGAAGAAACTCGCTCATCTTGAAAGTAAGACCAGCCCACGCAGGGTGAGAAGCGGGGCAGAAACGTGGCGGGTGCGTGGCTGAGGGGCGTCCGGGGCCACCTGGGAGGGGACACGGGGTTTGCATGTCCAGGAGTTACTGTGGAGGCCCCGGACGCTGGGCCCCCAGATCAGGGCTGTGGGGGCTGCCTGACCCTGGGCCCCTCGCCTCCTCACTGGAGCCGTGCGTAACCCTCGTGTTGTGCAGGGGCTTCTGACCCGGCAAGAGGGGGGGCTGAGCACCCCTCATGCTCAGCAGCTGCTTTCAAGGAGAAGGAGCTCCCCGCCTGGCAGAGGGAAAAAAGGCAAGCCCACTAGGCCACAACCCCCTCCCTCCCTGGAGGGGAGCCCAGCAGTGAGACCTACAGTGGGCTGGCCACGTGAACCCTTTCAACATCTAAGGCCAAAGCTTGCCTGAAATAAAACCGCGTGGGCACAATGCATTTCCCCTCCCTGCCCTCCCCACGGCCGAGGGGCCTCCCTTGACCTCTCGGGGGTCCTAGCTTCCCAGGGGTCACGTGCAGGCTCCCAGCCCCTCCGCAGGGAGTGCTCTGTGCCCCACGGACAGAGGGGTGGAGCTATGGGGCGGTGCTGGAGGAAGACTCGGAGCAGCATCGGAAACAGCCATCCCAATACGGACCGGCCGGGACAGGTAGCGAGCTCCCTGCCAGGAGCAGAAACCAAGCCGAGATTAGAAGGCTCTGTCTCAGGGGTGTCGCGTCAGAGTCAAGGAGGCCACAGGGTGACCGGGGACCCACAGCTCTGGCCCTGGGGAAGGCGGGCAGCCACCTCCCCGCCTCCTCCACTCTAGGGAAACCTGACCCTCTGGTTGCTTGAAAGATGAGAGGAACTTGGGTTTGATGTTTTGAAGAAGTGGCTTTTTATCAGAAAGTCCTCTGGGAGTCTGGGCCGCAACCAGTGAAATTATATCTGTTGTTTCAAGGAGGGGAGAAAACTTGGGCTGATGGTTATTGAGATTTATGGCTTCCCCTGAGCCTAATTGCCTCAGAATCTCTTTAACAGTTGTGCTAAGTGGTACTCAGACCGGACAGCAGAGCAGGGGGCAGCTCGCCCCCGCCACCATCTCCCGTCCCTCCCCCTCCTGCCTCTCTGCTCTCGGCCTCCCCTGCCTGCCCTCCCCGATCCTGTCTACACTGGGAGCTCCCTGGACGCACCACCAGGCAGGTAGTCGGGACCTCACGGCTCATCTCAGGAGAGAGCAGATGTGAAAAGCCGCTGGAGTTCAGGCCTCTGGATGAGCTTTGCCCCTCTTGCTGCTGCGTGGGGGCCTGAGGGGAAAGAGGGGCTCGGGGGAGGTGGTGCGTGCCTCTGCCCCTCTGAGCCTCCCCAGGCTGGCGATGGCGTCTGCGCTGGGGGCTGTGCCAGCCAGGGTGGCACTGCACCCAGCAGGTGCTCAGCACAGGCTGAAGGTCCAGAGGCAGAGGCAGGACCCCGGCGCACAGCTCAGGTCAAACACGGAAGAGCTCTCTCACCGGGCCTCAGTGGGAGCGAGGCGCCCGTCCCTGGGGGTGTGTAAGAGCAGCTGCATGACTCCGGGCCAGGACGCAGGAGAGGAGTCTTCTGCATCGAGGTGAGGCTGATCCAGGCTGATCCCCCTGACTAGGCACGGGGTCCCCCTCCTCCTGCGAGGTTGCTGCACCCCTGCCTCCCTCCCTGTTCATCCCGCAGGCAGGTTGAAAGGGCAGGGCCTCTTTCCCTGGCTGCCGCTGGGGCTGCCTCCCCAGGCCCCCAGCTGGGGGTCTAGAGCATTTAGAGGAGGGGGCACGGATGACTGAGGTTGTTGGGGAGCGCCCCGGGGCAGTGAGGCAGGAACACCCTCCTCCTGGAGGCTGGTTTGAGCTCGAGGTCACGACTCCAGAGGCGAAGGCTGGCAGGGCTAGGGGGCCGCACAGACCCCTGAACAGTAGAGAGTCACCCTTGGGCCGGGTCCACTGGGCTGCCTGCCAGTCAAGGGCTCTCCTGCCGGGAGGGTGGGGTCTCAGGCCCCAGAGGGTGTCAGACCACCTTCCCAGCCCCCGGGCATGTGGAAGAGCCAGCCATGAGTTCTGGGCAGGGCGGGCTGGGGTCTGCTCCTCAGCGAAGGCCGCCGAGCCTCTGTGTTCAGAAGATGATGTGGGCCCTGCACAGCCTGCCTCTCTGTTCCTCCCAACGCCCAGGGATGAGGGTGGGGCTGGACAGGGCAGCCAGTCCCTCACGCCCTCTAATGGGATTAGGGCCCCACCCAGGCCTCCCTGGAGGCAGAGGAACTTCCCTGCCCGCTACAGCTGGGCCGGGCCTGGGCCTGGCTCGGGCCGATGGCGTGCTGGTGGAGGTGAGCGGGGGCCCCTTCTGTGTGCTTGGCCTGCCTGCTCTCTTGTGCCCTGGGGATCCGCCACGCCAGGAGCCGGCCGGCTGGTTCAGAGAATACAGCCTGCAGCCTGCCCGCCCGCCAGAGCCAACCGACCCACTGAGCCACAGGCAAGGAAATCTCTGTTGGCTGTGGTAGCTGAATTCTGGGTGGTTTGTTACACAGCACGAGCTGACTCATACACATAAGCACTAGTATTATCTTCTGATGCCACCGATGAAGAAGCTGAGGCTCAGAGAGGTTGGGTCACTCGCTTGAGGTCACGCAGCTTGAGGAGGCGATGGAGAGTCAAGTCCAACTACCTTTTAGGCCTGGAGGGCAGCGTCAGGCAGGTGAGGGGCTTGACAGCTCGCAGGGTGCTGGGCTCAGGCCCTGGGGGCCACGACCCTCTCCTGCTCCCTCTCTTGGCTTGCGGGTTTTCTGGCCAGACGCCAGGATGCAGCACGTTTATCTGCCGGACGCCTTGCAGGCGGACCTGGCCAGGACTCCTCCGTGCGCTCTGCACCCCTGTGGTGGCCTCCAGCTGGTACCTCGGCCACTTCGAGCCTCCACCCAGCAGCTGGAGGGATAAGCCTCGATCACCCACCTGACCCTACTACACTCCATGGCTCCCCAGTGCCCTGAGGGTCGCGTCCCGATTCCTTATCACCTTATTAAGGCCCGAGAGGCCCTGGTGACCGCCCTGTGTGCAGCAGGCCTGACTCACACTTACCACACACCCCACACATTCACAACACCTTGCACACTCATGTTCATCCTCACCAACCCGCTCATCCACATATGGTCAGCCTCACTCGCACACACTCATCCACACACACCCACACTCGTATCCACACTCACACACACGCTCAGTCTCCGGCCTGCTGGCCTCTGTGCCTGCTCTTCCCCTGCCAGGAACGCCTCTCCCTGGCTCCCCTCACCAGCTCGGCCACACAGCCTCCTGCAGGAAGCCCTCCCTGCCTGCGCTTGGCCAGCCCCATCTTTCTGGGTCACAGCGCGTGTCCCATGCACTTTGTCATTGGCGACAGACCCCATGCGGGCGCGGAGCAGGTGNCAGGAGACCCCGGCCATTGCCCTGCGGCCAGCTGGAACCCGATAAGCTAACAGTCAGCTGGGCCGCTGAGAGCCCAGGTCTGTGCGATGGGGGGACCAGGGCTATTCCCACGGAGGCCACGGAACACGAGATGCTGTCCATGAAGTACCCGTGCAGGGCTAGTTAAACCTTCCTTGCAGGGATCCAACCCCCTTCTTTCCGGAGACGTTGTCTAGGCCTGGCCCCCCACCCCCAGCACTGAGCTGCTCCCAGGAAGTCCCACGGACGCCCCCACCCAACACGGAGGCGCCGAGCCACCTTCGTTCCCTGGCCCCCACCTGCTGCAAGGTGGGGCGGGGCACGGAGAGCCCCAGGGACGGGCGGGCTGCCTTTCCTCGGAGCCTGAGTCACCAGTCTCGGAATCCTGGCCTGACCTTGGGTGCCGGGGTCGAGCCTCCTTGTTTGGGGGCCCCACCCTCCCAGCCAGAGAACCTGCAGGGCCCCCGGGGGCCACCTTCGTGAGGATGCTGGCCTGCTGGGGTGGGTGGAGACGTGAACTCTGGATGGACGGCAGCGGAGCCGGGTGCAGGGGAGCCGAGCTCCCGAGGACTTGGGCTTCCCGCGTGTCGTGTGGATCCTGCAAATCTACCCTCTCCCCAAGTGCGTGCTGACCCGGCGCTGATGGTGAAAACGAGCGGGACCCTGTGGGGCCCCGGCCGTGAAAGTCTTTCCGTGCGCCCCGTCTCTTGTTTGTAGGGAGCAGACTCCAGCTCCCAGGACCTCCCCTGAGCCCCAAAGGGCAGATTCAGATGGTTGTTGATCAGGGGAGAGAGCGCAGAGACAGGGGATCACCTGCTGCCGGACCAGAGGAGCGCGGGCCTGGTGCACCCTGATCCCACCAGCAAATGCATCCCTGAGCCACGGCTATGAAAGTGAGGTGAGGTGAGGTGAAGTCGCTCAGTCGTGTCCGACTCTTTGCGACCCCATGGACTGTAACCTACTAGGCTTCTCCGTCCATGGGATTCTCCAGGCAAGAATACTGGAGTGGACTGCCATTTCCTTCTCCAGATCTTCCCGACCCAGGGATCGAACCTGAGTCTGAGCCGGCAGACGCTTCACCGTCTGAGCCGCTCCTCACCGAATCCTGTGCGTCCCTGTTGGGACTCTCGTGTTTTCATCGTGCCCCGCTTTGTCTGGCAGAGCAACGGCGCTCTTCTCTCCATGCACCCAGAACTCGGTCTCCGAGATTCCATTTGGCACTGGCGCATGCAGGCCGAGTTGTCAGCCCCAGCGGTGGGGCAGGGAGACACGACTTTTCACCAAACACGTGTGTACCTGGTCCGAGACACTAGGGCCTCACTCTGAGCGGAGGCCCCGAGGAGGGCAGGCTCCTGGGTGAGAGAGAGAGAATGTCCAGGCGGAGCTGCAGGGCTGAGGATGGGGCGGCGCCTCACCCTCAAGACGCAGGGTGCCCCCAGCCGCTGTGTGGCCTGGACGTGACCACGGTTGGGCTGGGACCGGCACTCCCTCCCAGGGGGCTCCTGCACCGTGCCCAGCCTTGCACTGGGTGCAGGGGAGACGGGTGAGCAGGTGGTGAGAGGGGCCGGGCCAGCGGCAGGACCAGCGTCACCTTCCAGAAAGCACGGCTCTAATGTGGCCCAGGGGAACGGACTACAGGAGGGGACCAGGCGTCCCTGTGCCCGTGGTCACAGGAGGCGCCAGCCGCCCCTGCCCACACGCGGCCGGTCACATCGGAAGCAAGTGACAGCAGCCGGATCCAAAGCAGCAGAGGAGCCCATGGCCAAAAGCCCAGCCGGCCGAGAGAGCCAGGGGCTAGGAGTCGCGCAGGGTTCTTTCGGGGCGTGCTGGGGGTTTGGGCCGCTTCCGGCCGGGGAAGTTCTGGGCCTTTCTGGGCTGGCGGTCTGCAGGGCAGCACTCTGCGATGAGTCATCGTCACGGGAGCACTTTCTGGAAGTTTGCTACCCTCTTTTGTTGAGCAGGCGGCTCAGCTTGCTGGGACCCCAGCTCCGCTCCGGGAGACTGAGCCTGGACCCGCCTGGGGAAGCTTGTTACACTTTAAGAACATCCAGGAGTTACATTTTAAGGGAGGGTGATCCCCTGGGGAGCTCCTCCTTACCCCCAAGGCCCTCAGGGGCTTTGGAAGGCTGGAAACTTCCCTCTCAGTCCCAGAGCCAGCGGCTCGTCACCCTGGAGACTGGGGGCGGGGTCTCACCAGGCTGGTCCAGGCCTCCACCATCCCCAGGCGGGGTCCAGGAGGCTCCAGGTGGGCTCCGGGGAAGGGGAGATGGGGGCGTGGGGGAGAACACTGTTCTCTGAGGGAGCGACCAGATGGGGGAAGGGCCCTGACACAGCGGGAGGCATCTTGGGGCGGGGGTCGCTGCTCAGCCTCTCACTGGCTGCCCCCCACCTGCTGCCCCCGGCCCCTCCAGGATGGGAGCCAGGCAGCTGCAGGAGGAAAGAACGTTCTAAGGCTATTCGTGTCCTAGTTACCATGGCAAACACTGGGGAAAAGAAAGAACCCACCCAAATCGTCCTGTGCTGGACACGCAAGCCCACCGTTCAGGTGAGGCTGGGCGCCCGCACCCGCGTGTGCGTGTGGACACGTGTGTGTGCACGTGTGGGCACGTGTGTGCTTCCGTGCACGGTTTGCACAATGCACACAATTTTCTCTAAAGAAACAGGCAGCTTCTTTAGAAAGAGGACGGTTTTTTGAATTTCAATCGGCTGTCTCAACAATGTCCGTTTAATTAGCATGTTTTGAAGGGGAAATGAAAGAAAATTATAATTCACCCGAGAAAATGGTTGTACGTGCTCAGCTCTTCTGGTGGGTTCCGGAGGAGCGCTCCAGGTCTGCAGTGCCCGAGCCCAGAGTGTCCAGGCCGGAGGAGGGAGGGAGGAGCCCACGCGGCCGGGCCGGCTGCCTCTGAGAGCCGGTCAGGGAAGCACAGGGAACCAGGACGCGGAAGGGGGCGCAGGCCGAGGGTCCCCGCTGTGGACTTTGTCATCCAGGAGCCACGGGTGTGGAGCTCTGGCTGCGGTTCAGCCGCTAAGCTGTGTCCGACTCTGTGGCCCCATGAACCACAGAAGGCCAGGCTCCTCTGTCCTCTGCTGTCGCCTGGAATTGGCTCAATCGCAAGTCCATTGAGTCAGTGATGACATCTAACCCACCTCATCCTCTGCCGCCCCTTTCTCCTTTTGCCCTCAATCTTTCCCAGCATCAGGGTCTTTGCCAATGAGTCAGTTCTTCTCATCAGGTGACCAAAGTGTTCAGCTTCAGCATCAGTCCTTCCACTGAATATCCAGGGTTGATTTCCTTTAGGATGGACTGGTTGGATCTCCTTTCAGTCCAAGGGACTCTCAAGAGTCTTCTCCAGCACTGTAGTTCGAAAGCATCAATTCTTCGGTGCTCAGCCTTCTTTATGGTCCAGCTCTCACATCCGTACATGATACTGGAAAATGATAGTTTTGACCACATGGATCTTTGTGGGCAAAGTGACGTCTCTGCTTTTTAAAAACATTCTGTAGCTGGTCATAGCTCTTCTTCCAAGGCGCAAGCGTCTTCTAATTTCGTGGCTGCGGTCACCATCTACAGTGATTTTGGAGCCGAAAGAAAACAAAGTCTATCACTGCTTCTTCGGCTTAAAGTCTCACTTTGCCAGAACTCACCCACACTGGGCTCCCCTATTTGTGAAATTTGCCAAAGGGTGATGACCGTGGAGCAAATAAAATGATGATCGAAAAAGGCCTTCATAAATTGTTGAGTCCTGGAAGAACTGGCCCTGATACTTCTTGAAGGACCCTGGGGCAGCTCTCTGTCCCACACGAGGGCCAAGTCCTGGTCAAGCTTCCCTCCAAACGGGAGCATCCTTCCAGTGGCCCGGGCCTGGTGGTGCAGGGGGCCAAGGCCTCACTCTGTGGGTGCTCCCGGGCACCTCCGGGTGGCTCCAGGCTGGGACCCTCAAAGGTCTCGCCGCCCCACCAAGGCCCCTGCCCTGCACAGGGGTCCCTGCCCTGGGGCTGAGCCTCCCCTGGGGTTCCCGCTGCGGCCAGCAGCATGCCTCCCCTCACCCACCAGGCTCGTGAGTCTGGAGCCTGCAGCCTGCACGCCCCTGCAGGGGTCCTCCACAGAGGGGGCTGGGGCCTGAGCTGGGGGCGGGGAATCCTGGGCTCCCCTCTGCTCCGTGGGTGCCAGCCTGCGCCAGTGTGCCTTAGCTCTGCAGGCAAGTCTTACCCAAGACGCCAGGAGATCAGCTGTGTCACAGAGGGGACCTGGGTGAAGGGTGTGGCCCCATTTCCAGAAGAGCGGGGCCCCTTCAACAGGAGGTGCCAGGCAGCCTGCACTTGCGGGTCTGCAAGGAACCCGTCCCTCTTTCTGAACGTGCAGCCGCCAGGCGGGAGCAGGCCCCGTCCTCTGGCTGAACCGGGGACTGTGGTCACCCCGCTGGAAGGTGAGGAGGTAGAGGCGCCGGCCTGCACGGGCCCGCTGGTAACTACGGGCCCTCTCGTCCCCGACTGGGACTCCAAAGCGGAGCCGTGGGGCGAGGAGACCCCACGCGTCTGCCTGTGCCCTCTGCACACTGACCTCGGGCAGCGGGACGCAGCCGCCGCTGTGCCCACTCGCCGGTCCTGCCCATCCCCAGCCTCCACGTCGCGTCCAGCACGTCACGTGTGCATGAACTCACAAGGCAAGGACCAGCGTCCCATTTCACAGAGGCGAAAACCGAGGCCAAGAGTGTCTACACGCACGTGGGGACGGTCAGAGGGAGCTGAGTTCGACCCGAGCCACTCTGGCTGGAGGCCAGCGCTCCCTCCAGGACCCCCTCTGCACACCGTGTCCACGTGTCGCCCCGGGGTCCACTCCATGCCCCTCGTGTGTCCTGTCCCCCAGGAAGCGCAGTGGCCGCGCCAGCCTGTGCCCCCCTAGGCCCACCCCCCAGTGCCTTTTCCTCCGCAGGCCTCAGCTGGAGCTGGACAGGGGGACAGGCGACTGGCAGGCGTGCAGGGGGCCCTGTCACAGAAGCCGTGGGCTCTGCCTAGCACAGGGAGGCACGCAAGGCCACGTCCGGGGTGGGGAAGGCCCAGCCCCCACACGCGGGCCACGCTTCGCAGGGGGCAGGGCCGCTCTGGGATGGAACCTCGCCTCCGGGAAGGACATGAACCTAGGTGCCCCCCACCAGGCCCCTCTCCGGTGCCCAGGCAGACAGGACGAATCGAGCAGCGCCCCTTCTCCCGCAGAGCCTGGCTCCCAGCCCTCCTGTGCAGCCAAGACCAGCCGATTGCAGCTGGCACAGAGGCCGTCCTGGCCACACCAGCTGTAAGTCATTATTAAAACCAACTGAAGCCCAGATCTGCCGGCGCCCCAGCCTGCGGGCACCGCAGAGCCCCTGGGGAGGGCGGCTCGGACTTGCTCTCTGCTGGCTTTCCCTGCCGCCCAGCCAGCATCAGCCAGGGGTGCCCAGAGCCGGCTGCCCCAAGGAGCTCTGCAGTCCACCCCAGAGGCTCCAGGCCGGAATCGAGGCCCAGCCCTGCCCAGTCGCTGCCCCCTGGGACCAGGCAGAACCCCCCCGGGCCTCGGCAACCCTCGGTTCCAGGTCGCATGCCCAGGGACGGGTGTCAGCGGGTCTCGGCCGCGGGCAGGCTGGAAAGCTGCATTTTCCCCAGGCAGGAGCGGGGCTCTGGGATCCCAGCAGAGCGCACCGCATGGCCCCTTCTTTGTGGACAGCCGGGCGCTGATGCCCCTGGGACAGCCCTCCCCTGAGAGAGGTGCAGGCTGCCCGCGTGCCCCGGGGCTGGGCGCCCCACCCTAACCTTCACCGCGCCCTCCTGCGGTTCTCAAGGGGCATCCCCCGGGTTGCGGGGGTGGGGGGGGTCTCACATGCTCTCGCTCCGCTTCTTGCTCAGTGGGGCCAGGCTGGTCCTCGCCAGAACCTCCCTCCCGCCACCCGCCCAGCTCCAGGCCGGCCTGAGCAGACTGCTGCCCTCCTGGGCCTGAGTGGCCTCCTGGAGCCCTCGGTCACGGAGCCTCCTCAGCTCCGCCTGGGCCTCAGCATCTCTCACCCGTTTCCAAACAGCTTTGCCAGTGATGGGCCCAGACTCCCTACCGGTGTCCCCAGGACCCCGGGCTCCCGGGCCCCACTGGAAGAGGGTCCTCAGCGCTTGAGCAACTGGCTTGGAGCCGCCGCCTGGGGCGGGGGTCCCGGTTCCGGCCCTGGAGTTGTGTCACTTTGGAAGCTCCTCAGCCTCTCTGGGCATTGCTCCCTGTCCCTGTGAAATCGAGTTATGCACCTGCCCCCGAGCCGTGCGGGAGTCACGGGGGAGGGAAAGAGAACAGGCCCTATATTGTGACCCTTTGCCCTGCGGCACGGGGACCGTGCCATCCAAGGAGCAAGGGTCTGATGTAACGAGATGGGGTGTGCAATGCCCAGCACGGGGCGGTGGGCGCTGCTAAGGGTGGTGCCCCCGCGCTCCTCGGTAGGGGGACAGCCGCCCGCGGGCTGCGGGGCCGGGGGCCACCCGACCTCGCACAGACACACAGGGAGCCCTCTGTGCTCAGAGCCACCGCCCGCCGCCTGACTGCCCGCTCCAGGCTGCCGGCCACAGGCGGCCCCGGGCCGCCCCCTCCACCCCACTGAAAGTCAACAGACCCGTTTTAGCAAACGTGGAAGCCGCAGAAAAACAGAGAGGTGTAAACAAAGTCCCCAGAGGCCCCCTCCCCAGCCCGGCCTCCAGAGTCGAGCCCTTCTGGATTATTCCTGCCTGGTTCTCCTCCTCATATCCTGATGAAGCCCTGAGCCTTCCCCCTGCAGCGGGCGCCGTGTTCTGGGTGTCGGTGCTCAGCACACCCACAGCGCCGGGCCCTCCTGACGCTCAGCGTTCAGATCGGGAGACTGGGTGGCCTAGGGGGTGTGTGGCCGCAGGGGATCTGGGGGGCCGTGGCCCCTAGGCGTGGACCCTGGTCCTCCTGGCCCCTGGTCGGGCGCTGGTCACCACGGGACTGAACCACAAGTGAGCACAAACAGCAGATCAAGGGAAACGTCCGCACCTCCCAGAGGCTGGTGGGGCCAGCGGGCCGGCCAGGCTGGGCTTCTCAGGGTGGGGGGCCAGCGGGCCGGCCAGGCTGGGCTTCTCAGGGTGGGGGGCCAGCTTGCTAAGGGTGGTGCCCCCGCGCTCCTCGGTAGGGGGACAGCCGCCCGCGGGCTGCGGGGCCGGGGGCCACCCGACCTCGCACAGACACACAGGGAGCCCTCTGTGCTCAGAGCCACCGCCCGCCGCCTGACTGCCCGCTCCGGGCTGCCGGCCACAGGCAGCCCCGGGCCGCCCCCTCCACCCCACTGAAAGTCAACAGACCCGTTTTAGCAAACGTGGAAGCCGCAGAAAAACGGAGAGGTGTAAACAAAGTCCCCAGAGGCCCCCTCCCCAGCCTGGCCTCCAGAGTCGAGCCCTTCTGGATTATTCCTGCCTGGTTCTCCTCCTCACATCCTGATGAAGCCCTGAGCCTTCCCCCTGCAGCGGGCGCCGTGTTCTGGGCGTCGGTGCTCAGCACACCCACAGCGCCGGGCCCTCCTGACGCTCAGCGTTCAGATGGGGAGACTGGGTGGCCTAGGGGGTGTGTGGCCACAGGGGATCTGGGGAGCCGTGGCCCCTAGGCGTGGACCCTGGTCCTCCTGGCCCCTGGTCGGGCGCTGGTCACCACGGGACTGAACCACAAGTGAGCACAAACAGCAGATCAAGGGAAACGTCCGCACCTCCNGTGGGGGTGGGGGGCGGGCAGGGTGGTCAGGGGGTCTGCCCAGTCCTGCCCAGCCAACCAAGGAAGGCACATTGGCCTTAGGCACGCTCCAGGTCCAAGAGGCCCTGCCAGAGCCTGACCCCCTAAGTGCACAACGATATTGTCCCAACTCGGCCGCCACTGACCACGGTGCGGCCCTGGACGAAGGGTGTCCTGTTCCAGCAGCCTCCGGGCAAGCAGGGGGCTCCCAGGGCCTCTGTGCACCCCGGCGGGCGCTCAGCTCCGCGAGGCGAGCTGGCTCCGGAGGATGGGCCACCGGCCTCCAGGAGGCCTCCTGGCTAACATGGGAGTTCTGTTCAGAGAGTGAAAGCCAACTATGCATCACCTTTCTGAGGGTAAATGTGTCCTGTGCGGATTTTTCTGGAATGGTTTTGGTTTGAGAAACTCAGTCCCAGGATCTAACAAAATCCTGGTATTCTGGAGTCTCCGCGGCTGTCCTGGGTGGTCTTTCCCAGCCCGGGCGAGTTCAGAGCCTGGGCTGCGAGATTAAGCCCCGTGGCCTCCCCGGGCTCCGTGATGCGTGGCCTTGCTGGGCCCCAGGCTCCGCACCTGGAGGAGCCTCCTGGGAGAGGAGCCTCCTCCTCCTCCCGGGGGAGGCCCGGGTGCCCGGGCCGAGGATGAGCTGGAGCTCTCACCCCGCCTGGGGCCACAGCTCTCCAGTGTTGGCTGACAGGCCTCCAGGGACCCTTCCAGGGCCCATGATGGGTCCCAGGGCACAAAGGTGGAAGCAGAGGCACAGAGCGGGGCCGTCGCCTGGCCAGGGCCACGCAGCTGCCAAGCGGCAGAGGCAGGATTCGAGCTGGGAGCTGGGCCCCCGGGTCTGCTCTGGGGGAGAGGTCTCCTGTCTGGCCACGGGCAGGCTGTTATCATTTACACAACGGTTCACTCATCAAACAGTAAATATTCTCTACACTTGGCAAGACACGCGGGGCAAATTGCGTGGTATTTGGGTGGGAGAACGTGGTTCCCACGCCAAGCCTGGGGCAGGGGCTGATGGCTCCAGCATGACTCAGACCCTGGGGGCTTTCCTCACCCTCTCTGGGCCCTGCTTGGGCCGGGGCTGCTCTGAGGCTGTTTTGCACCTCCGCCCACCCGGTTACAGAAGCTGGGGCTTGGGGGAGCATTGCCTGGGGGGCTGTCTAGGGTCCTTGGCGGGAGTTCCTGACGTCTCTCCCGCTCCTCCAGGTGATGGCGTCTGGGAGGGTCCCCTCCTGCTGCTTACCCGGGAGGCTGCTGAGCGGCCACGCCAGCCTGCCTTCTGATGGAGACAGCAGGGGCAACCCCCGCAGAGTTACCGCAGTTTCATAGACTGGCTGATGGCCGCTGAGTCATCGCACGGGGCCATCCATCACCCAGGCTGCTGAGGGCAGGAGCCGGGCGCGTTGTCGTTGCTCTGGGGACGCGGGGGAGAGCGGGGCAGGCCTTGGTCTTCTCCCCGCTGCCCGACAGGGGCCGGACGTCACTGCGTCACCGGGTGGGGAGGGAGCGGGCGGCCGTGGCTCGGAAGTGGATGTACTCGGGTGCATGTGGGAGCCTACGGGTGTGCCCTGCGGGTGCGAGCCTACTCAGGGCTGCACAGCCTTGGGGGTTCACACACGAACCATCCAGAGCAGACCCTGGGGCCCGGCTCCCCTGCTGGAATCCCTTCACAGCCTGTGCCCGCGGATGCTGTGCCCTTCAGGGGGTCTGAGGCACGACTCGGAGCTGGACGGGGGCGCCAGGCCCGTGTGCCACTCGCCCCAGGCGCGTGCCAGCCTCAGACCTCTCCTCTGAAGACGGTGACGATGGAGGAGGCGACGTGACCATGACGCGGCGCCGACAGTGTGTGTGGGCGTGTGTCTGTGTGTGTGCGTGAGCGCACGTGTGTGTGCACGTGTGTGTGTGCGTGTGTGCGCGTCTGTGTGCGTCTGTGTCTGTGTGTGTCTGTGTGTGTGTCTCTGTGTGCATGTGTGCGCATGTGTATGTGTGTGTGCGTGCGCGTGTGCATGTGTGTACATGCGCGCGTGTGTCTGCGAGTGTGCGTGCGCGCGCGCGTGTCTGTGTGTGTGTGTGTGTCTCTGGGTGTGTGTGTGTGTGTCTCTGTGTATGTGTCTGCGTGTGTGCATGTGTATGTCTCTGTGTGTGCGCGTGTGCATGTGTGTGTGTGTCTCTCTGGGTGTGCGTGTGTGTGTCTGTGTGTGTGCTGTCTCTTATACACATCTTCCAGGTGGGCTCCGGGGAAGGGGAGATGGGGGCGTGGGGGAGAACACTGTTCTCTGAGGGAGCGACCAGATGGGGGAAGGGCCCTGACACAGCGGGAGGCATCTTGGGGCGGGGGTCGCTGCTCAGCCTCTCACTGGCTGCCCCCCACCTGCTGCCCCCGGCCCCTCCAGGATGGGAGCCAGGCAGCTGCAGGAGGAAAGAACGTTCTAAGGCTATTCGTGTCCTAGTTACCATGGCAAACACTGGGGAAAAGAAAGAACCCACCCAAATCGTCCTGTGCTGGACACGCAAGCCCACCGTTCAGGTGAGGCTGGGCGCCCGCACCCGCGTGTGCGTGTGGACACGTGTGTGTGCACGTGTGGGCACGTGTGTGCTTCCGTGCACGGTTTGCACAATGCACACAATTTTCTCTAAAGAAACAGGCAGCTTCTTTAGAAAGAGGACGGTTTTTTGAATTTCAATCGGCTGTCTCAACAATGTCCGTTTAATTAGCATGTTTTGAAGGGGAAATGAAAGAAAATTATAATTCACCCGAGAAAATGGTTGTACGTGCTCAGCTCTTCTGGTGGGTTCCGGAGGAGCGCTCCAGGTCTGCAGTGCCCGAGCCCAGAGTGTCCAGGCCGGAGGAGGGAGGGAGGAGCCCACGCGGCCGGGCCGGCTGCCTCTGAGAGCCGGTCAGGGAAGCACAGGGAACCAGGACGCGGAAGGGGGCGCAGGCCGAGGGTCCCCGCTGTGGACTTTGTCATCCAGGAGCCACGGGTGTGGAGCTCTGGCTGCGGTTCAGCCGCTAAGCTGTGTCCGACTCTGTGGCCCCATGAACCACAGAAGGCCAGGCTCCTCTGTCCTCTGCTGTCGCCTGGAATTGGCTCAATCGCAAGTCCATTGAGTCAGTGATGACATCTAACCCACCTCATCCTCTGCCGCCCCTTTCTCCTTTTGCCCTCAATCTTTCCCAGCATCAGGGTCTTTGCCAATGAGTCAGTTCTTCTCATCAGGTGACCAAAGTGTTCAGCTTCAGCATCAGTCCTTCCACTGAATATCCAGGGTTGATTTCCTTTAGGATGGACTGGTTGGATCTCCTTTCAGTCCAAGGGACTCTCAAGAGTCTTCTCCAGCACTGTAGTTTGAAAGCATCAATTCTTCGGTGCTCAGCCTTCTTTATGGTCCAGCTCTCACATCCGTACATGATACTGGAAAATGATAGTTTTGACCACATGGATCTTTGTGGGCAAAGTGACGTCTCTGCTTTTTAAAAACATTCTGTAGCTGGTCATAGCTCTTCTTCCAAGGCGCAAGCGTCTTCTAATTTCGTGGCTGCGGTCACCATCTACAGTGATTTTGGAGCCGAAAGAAAACAAAGTCTATCACTGCTTCTTCGGCTTAAAGTCTCACTTTGCCAGAACTCACCCACACTGGGCTCCCCTATTTGTGAAATTTGCCAAAGGGTGATGACCGTGGAGCAAATAAAATGATGATCGAAAAAGGCCTTCATAAATTGTTGAGTCCTGGAAGAACTGGCCCTGATACTTCTTGAAGGACCCTGGGGCAGCTCTCTGTCCCACACGAGGGCCAAGTCCTGGTCAAGCTTCCCTCCAAACGGGAGCATCCTTCCAGTGGCCCGGGCCTGGTGGTGCAGGGGGCCAAGGCCTCACTCTGTGGGTGCTCCCGGGCACCTCCGGGTGGCTCCAGGCTGGGACCCTCTCTGTGTGTGTGTGTGTCTCTGGGGGTGTGTGTGTGTGTCTCTGTGTATGTGTCTGCGTGTGTGCATGTGTATGTCTCTGTGTGTGCGCGTGTGCATGTGTATGTGTGTCTCTCTGGGTGTGCGTGTGTGTGTCTGTGTGTGTGTGCACGCGCGTGTGTGTCTGCGTGTGTGCATGTGTTCTGTGTGTGTGCGTGAGCGCACGTGTGTGTGCACGTGTGTGTGCGCGTGTGTGCGTCTGTGTGCGTCTGTGTCTGTGTGTGTGTCTGTGTGTGTGTCTCTGTGTGCATGTGTGCGCATGTGTATGTGTGTGTGCGTGCGCGTGTGCATGTGTGTACATGCACACGTGTGTCTGCGAGTGTGCGTGCGCGCGCGCGTGTCTGTGTGTGTGTGTGTGTCTCTGGGTGTGTGTGTGTGTGTCTCTGTGTATGTGTCTGCGTGTGTGCATGTGTATGTCTCTGTGTGTGCGCGTGTGCATGTGTGTGTGTGTCTCTCTGGGTGTGCGTGTGTGTGTCTGTGTGTGTGTGCACGCGCGTGTGTGTCTGCGTGTGTGCATGTGTTCGTGTGTGCATGTGCGTGCGCACGTGTGTCTGCACGCGCGTGTGTCTGCGTGTGTCTCTGTGTGTGCACGCGTGTG
Source organism: Cephalophus harveyi (assembly GCA_006410635.1). NCBI lineage: Eukaryota > Metazoa > Chordata > Mammalia > Artiodactyla > Bovidae > Cephalophus > Cephalophus harveyi. The sequence continues at coordinate 207,638 of SJYT01057685.1, read as the reverse complement.
TGTGTCTGTGTCTATGTGTCTGCGTGTGTCTCTGTGTGCGTGTGCCTGTGTGCGTGTGTGTCTGCGTATGTGTCTGTGTGTGTGTGTGTGAGTCTCTGTGTGTGCATGTGCGTCTCTGTGTGTGCGTGTGCGCGCGTGCAGAGATTCAGAGATTTATTGTAGGGAATTGGCTCACGAGACCTCGAAGGCGGAGCGGTCTCACCGTCTCGCGTCTGGGTGCCGATGGTGTCAGTCCAAGGCTGAGTCTGAGGGCCTGAGAGCCCAGAGCTGGTGCTGTGAGCTGCTGTCCGGCGGCCGCAGTGAGCCGCTGCCCCACCTCCAGCCCCGGCAGAGAGCACGTGTCCCCTGTCTCTGCCTTTCTGTTCTATTCAGGCCCCTGGCGGACGGGTTGACGAGGCCACCCACGCTGGGGATGGCAGTTCACTTTACAACGTCCACTGGTGCTCATGCTAGTCCCGCGTGGAGACAGGCGGGGTGTGCGTGTGCAGACACGTGTGAGTGCGAGGATCTCC
>SJYT01057685.1:187877-205126 GCA_006410635.1 Cephalophus harveyi | reverse complement strand
GGGGGTGGGGGGCCAGGCCCGAGACAGGGGCGCGCCTCCCTGGCCTCTCCGCTTCCGGCAGAGCGGCTGCATTGAGCCTGGTGCCCCCAGCCCCCGAGAACAAAGCCCCAGGCCCCCTTTCATCTCCTCTGCTCAGGGTCCCGGGGGAGGGACGGACAAAAGCCTGACGCAGCCTCCCTTCCCGCCCCTCACCCTCTGGCCCACCCTTTTCTTCCCTTTATAATGTGTTTTAATAGGGTCAGACCAAGACGGATGGCTCTGAGCTCTGGGCGGTGGGGCTGCCCACCCACCAGCCCCGGGGCCCTGCCCGGAGCCGGGACTGACCGCCAAGAGGTGTCCCCCCTGAGGGCTGAAGGTGGGGTGCCCTCTGTCTCCTGGGGGACCCAGTCTGGGCCTCTTGGGGTGCTGGGCCCTTAGCCTCAATCTTGGCTCTAATCTTCTCCCGATCCACCTCCCACGCCCCTGGAAATCAGCCAGGCCATGTGTGGGCCCGGGGTCCAGCCCTGTGCTCAGTTCTGGTGTAGGATGGCAGGGGGGACCCCGAGTCATTGCCCCTGCTGGAGAGACCCCCAGCCACCCACCCCGTGCGGGCCTGGCTCTTGCCGCCGTCTTCCGGTTGCTGTTCACCGCCGGCTGGCTCCTCACTCCCCACCCACTAGCTGCTCAGTCGCTCAGTCGCGCCCGACTCTTTGCGACCCCGTGGACCGCAGCACGTGACGCCCGTCTGTCCTCCCCAGTCTCCTGGAGTCTGCTCAAATTCAGGACACTGAGTCGGTGATGCCATCCAACCATCTTGTCCTCTGTTATCCCCCTCTGCTCTCACCTTCAATCTTTCGCAGCATCAGGGTTTTTTCCAATGAGTTGGCTCTTCCCACCAGGTGGCCAAAGCATTGGAGTTTCAGCTTCAGCATCAATCCTTCCAATGAATATTCAGGACTGATCTCCTTTAGGATGGGCTGATTGATCTCCTGGCACTCCAAGGGACTCTGAAGAGTCTTCTCCAGCACCACAGTTCAAAAGCATCAATTCTTTGGCACGCAGCCTTCTGTATGGTCCAGCTCTCACATCCGTACCTGACTGCTGGAAAAACCATCGCTTTGACTATATGGATCTTTGTTGGCAAAGTGATGTCTCTGCTTTTTAATATGCTGTCTAGGTTTGTCAAAGCTTTCCTTCTAAGGAGCAAACATCTTCTAATTTCATGGCTGCAGTCACCATCTGCAGTGATATTGGAGCCCCCCAAATAAAATCTGACACTGTCTTCACTTTTTTCCCCTTATATTTGCCATGAAGTGATGGGACGGGATGCCATGATCTTAGTTTTCTGAGTGCTGAGCTTTAAGCCAACTTTTTCACTCTCCTCCTTCACCCTCATCAAGAGGCTCTTTAGTTCTTCTTCGCTTTCTGCCATAAGGGTGGTATCATCTGCATTTCTGAGGTTGTTGATATTTCTCCCGGCAATCTTGATTCCAGCTTGTGTTTCATCCAGCCCAGCATTTTGCATGCTGTACTCTGCATAGTTAAATAAGCTGGGTGACAATATACAGCCTTGACGTACTCCTTTTCCTATTTGGAACCAGTCTGTTGTTTCATGTCCCATTCTAACTGTTGCTTCCTGACCTGCATATAGGTTTCTCAGGAGGCAGGTCAGGTGGTCTGGTATTCCCATCTCTTTCAGAATTTTCCACAGTTTGTGGTGATCCACACAGGCACCATACTTCTCTTCGGAGAAGGCAATGGCAACCCACTCCAGTACTCTTGCCTGGAGAACCCCATGGACGGAGGAGCCTGGTGGGCTGCAGTCCGTGGGGTCGCTAAGAGTCGGACAGGGCTGAGAGACTTCACTTTCACTTTTCACTTTCATGCATTGGAGAAGGAAATGGCAACCTACTCCAGTGTGCTTGCCTGGAGAATCCCAGGGATGGGGGAGCCTTGTGGGCTGCTGTCTATGGGGTTGCACGGAGTCGGACAAGACTGAAGCGACTCAGCAGCAGCACACAGTCAAAGGCTTTGGCATAGTCATTGAAGGAGAAGTAAATATTTTTCTCTTGCTTTTTCTATTTTCCAAAGAATGTTGGCAATTTTGTTCCTCTGCTTTTTCTAAACCCAGCTTGTATAGCTGGAAGTTTCCAGTTCACATACTGCTGAAGCCTAGCTTGAAGGAGTTTGAGCGTTACCTTGCTTGTATGTGAAACGAGCACAGTTGTACAGTAGTTTGAGCATTCTTTGGCATTGCCCTTCTTTGGAATCGAAATGAACACTAACCATTTCCAGTCCTGTGGCCACTGCTGTTTTCCAATTTGCTGACATACTGAGTGCAGCACTTTCATGGCGTCGTCTTTTAGGATTTGAAATAGCTCAGCTGAAATTTCATCACCTCCACTAGCTTTGTTCGTAGTGATGCTTCCTAAGGCCCATTTGACTTCTCACTCCAGGATGTCTGGCTCTAGGTGAGTGATCACAGCATTGTAGTTATCTGGGTCACGAAGACCGTTTTTGTACAGCTCTTTTGTGTATTCTTGCTGCCTCTTCTTAGTACCTTCTGCTTCTGTTAGGTCCGTACCATTTCTGTCCTCTATCGTTCCCACCCTTGCGTGAAATGTTCCCTTGGTATCTCCGGTTTTCTTGAAGAGATCTCTAGTCTTCCCTACTCTATTGTTTTCCTCCACTGCTTTGCATTGTTCACTTAAGAAGGCTCTCTTATCTCTCCTTGTTATTCTTTGGACCTCTGCATTCAGTTGGGTATATCTGTCCTTTTCTCTCTTGCCTTTTATTTCTCTTGTTTTCTCATTTATTTGTAAAATCTAAAATTCTCCAAGCCAGGCTTCAGCAATACGTGAAGCATGAACTTCCAGATGTTCAAGCTGGTTTTAGAAAAGGCAGAGGAAGCAGAGATCAAATTGCCAACATCTATTGGATTATCAAAAAAACAGAGTTCCAGAAAAACATTCTGTTTCTGTTTTATTGACTATGTCAAAGCCTTTGACTGTGTGGATCACCACAAACTATGGAAAATTCTGAAAGAGAGGGGAATGCAGAGATCAAATTGCCAACATCTATTGGATTATCAAAAAAACAGAGTTCCAGAAAAACATTCTGTTTCTGTTTTATTGACTATGTCAAAGCCTTTGACTGTGTGGATCACCACAAACTATGGAAAATTCTGAAAGAGAGGGGAATACCAGACCACGTGACCTGCCTCCTGAGAAATCTGTATGCAGGTCAAGATGAACAGTTAGAACTGGACATGGAACAACAGACTGGTTCCAAATAGGAAAAGGAGTCCGTCAAGGCTGTATATTGTCACTCTGCTTAATTAATTTCTATGCAGAGTACATCATGAGAAATGCTGGGCTGGATGAAGCACAAGCTGGAATCAAGATTGCCAGGAGAAATATCAATAACCTCAGATATGCAGATGACACCATCCTTATGGCAGAAAGTGGAGAGGAGCTAAGAAGCCTCTTGAAGAAAGTGAAAGAAGAGAGTGAAAAAGTTGGCTTAAAGCTCAACACTCAGAAAACAAAGATCATGGCATCTGGTCCCATCACTTCATGGCAAATAGATGGGGAAATAGTGGAAACAGTGGCTGACTTTATTTTTCTGGGCTCCAAAATCACTGCAGTTGGTGACTGCAGCCATGAAATGAAAAGACGCTTACTCCTTGGAAGGAAAGTTATGACCAACCTAGATAGCATATTCAAAAGCAGAGACATTACTTTGCCAACAAAGGTCCGTTTAGTCAAGGCTATGGTTTTTCCACTGGTCATGTATGAATGTGAGAATTGGACTATAAAGAAAGCTGAGCGCTGAAGAGTTGATGCTTTTGAACTGTGGTGTTGGAGAAGACTCTTGAGAGTTCCTTGGACTGCAAGGAGATCCAACCAGTCCATCCTAAAGGAAATCAGTCCTGAATATTCATTGGAAGGACTGATGTTGAAGCTGAAACTCCAATACTTTGGCCACCTGATGCGAAGAACTGACTCATTGGAAGAGACCCTGATGCTGGGAAAAATTGAAGGCAGTAGAAGGGGACAACAGAGGATGAGTTGGTTGGATGGCATCACAGACTCAATAGACCTGAGTTTGAGTAAACTCTGGGAGTTGGTGATGGACAGGGATGTCTGGCGTTCTGCAGTCCATGGGGCTGCAAAGAGTCGGACACGACTGAGCGACTGAACTGAACTGTAAAGCCTCCTCAGACAACCACTTGGCCTTCTTGCATTTTTTTTTTTCCTTTGGGATGGTTTTGGTCACTGCCTCCTGCACAGTGCTACAAACCTCCATCCATAGTTCTTCAGGCACTCTGTTTACCAGCTCTAATCCTTGAATCTATTCGTCACTTCTGCTATATAACCATGAAAGATTTGGTTTAAGTGGTACCTGAATAGTCTAGTGGTTTTTACTTTCTTCAATTTAAGCCTGAATTTTGCAATAAGAAGTTCATGATCTGAGCCACAGTCAGCTCCCAGTCTTGTTTTTGCTGACTGTATAGAGCTTCTTTATCTTCGGCTGCAAAGAATATAATCAATCTGATTTCAGTGTTGACCATCTGGTGATGTCCATGTGTAGAGTCTTCTCTTGTTTTGTTGGAAGAGGGTGTTTGCTATGAGCAGTGCGTTCTCTTGACAAGACTCTGTTAGCCTTGCTGTACTCCAAGGCCAAATTTGCCTATTACTCCAGGTATCTCTTGATTTTCTAATTTTCCATTCCAGTCCCCTATGATGAAAAGGACATCTTCTTTGGGTGTTATTTCTAGAAGGTCTTGTAGGTCATCGTAGAACCACTCAACTTCAGCTTCTTCGGCCTTAGTGGTGGGGCATAGACTTGGATTACCGTGATATTGAATGGTTTGCCTGGGAAACAAGCTGAGATCATTCTGTCGTTTTTGAGGCTGCACCAAGTTCTGCATTTCAGACTCTTTTGTTGATTCTGAGGGCTATTCCATATCTTCTAAGGGATTCCTGCCCACAGTAGTATATGTAATGGCCATCTGAATTAAATTCCCCCTTTCCAGACCATTTTAGTTCACTGATTCCTAAAATGTTGATGTTCACTCTTGCCATCTCCTGCTTGACCACCTTCAATTTACCTTGATTCATGGACCTAACTCCAGGTTCCGATGCAATATTGTTCTTTACAGCATCGGACTTGACTTTCATTGCCAGATGCATCCACAGCTGAGCTTCGTTTCTGCATAGGCGCAGTCTCTTCATTCTTTCGGGGGCTTTTTCTCCACTTTTCCCCACCTCCTCGCTACTCTCTATGAATCCCCTTGGTCGTGGCCGCCTGCTCCCCAGCACGGCCTCTGACCTCTCCCGTGGTCCTAGCAGGTGGGTGGCGGGGTCCCTGCTTCACAGATGAGGAGGCTGGGCCTCTGGGCACGGTGGTCACGGCTGAGTGACAAGGTCAGGAGTAACTTTGTCCTGCTGAGGGCCTCCCTGCCCCATGAGTTCATGGGGAGACTGAGGCCCAGGCTCAGCCTCTGAGCATCAGGGAAGCGGGACTGGGACCTGGGGGCTCGGGTGTTGGGCAGGCCCGCCTCTGCTCATAAAGAAGGCGCACAGTCACCCTCCCAGAGATCGAGTCGCAAATTGAACTTGCACAGCAAATGGAGGGGTCGGCGTTTCCCTTAACACGAGGGTTGGCCAGCTTCTTTGACTGGTTTCTCCTTCCTGGGGGTGGGGGCAGCTCTATCCATAGCAGCCAAGAGATGGAAACAGCCCACGTGTCCGTCAGTGGATGGATGGATAACCACACGCCCATCCATACAGGGGAATGCTACTCAGCCTCGAAAAGGGAGTTCTGACACACGCTGCAATGTGAACGGATGTTAGAAACATCACACTCTGCACGAAAGAGGCCAGACGCAAAGTGTCCCGTGTTTATATCCCCACTTAGTTCAGAATAGGCGAATCCACAGAGATGGCAAATAAGTGCTTGCCAGGGGCTGGGGGAAGGCTAATGATAGCTGGATAGGGCAGGGTTTCTCCTTAAGGTGATGGAAATATGGAATTAGTGATGATGAATGTGCAATGCTATGAAAATATCAGAAATCACTGAGTTGTACACTTCAAAAGGACGACTTTTATGGTTTGTGACATATCTCACTTTAAAAACACACAGACTCACAAAGCCATACAGGGGAGCTCTGCACGGCCAGGGGCAACGCCCTCCTCTCTGGCCAAACAAGTAGCGGAGTGGGGCCTGTTTCTGGTGCTTGGGAATTGCACAGCTGCAGCCCAGGCTCTGCTCAAGGAAGGGAGGCCGGGGCCAGGGCTGGGGTGGGGTCTGTGCATGATGACCCCAGAGTCTCAGGGGGTCTGCGGCTCTCTGCCCAGCTCCCGCATTAGATGGATGGGCGCCGAGGCTCGGAGAGGGACCCTGGCTCCGCGGGGAGCGCTGTCTCGGGCTCTCTTCCCTGAGGTCTGCTCCAGCAGCCCTGTGTCGTCGGGGACTTCCCAGGGGTCGCCGGCAGACCCGGAGCTGGGGCTCCTCTCTTTGGTCTCCAGCTGTCCCCTAGGTCTGAAGGGAACTCCTGGGCTTGTGTCCAGCTGTCTAAGAAATGACGCTCCATGCAGCAGGGTCCGCGATGATAGCCATGTGCTCACGTGACGTTTCTGTGCATTTGGGAGCAGCTTTGCTGGGCAGGTCTGGTTTGGAGTCTCTTGAGAGGTCGCCGTCAAGGTGCCAGGGGGCTGAAGTGACTGGCTTGGGCTGAAAGGTCCACTTCCGAGGGCCTGGCACACATCACTGGCAAGTCGGTGCCCGCGGTGGCCAGGAGGCCTCAGTTCCTCCCCACGTGGATGCTCTGCAGGGCATCCTCACAGCACGGTGGCATCTTCCCCAGAGCTGGTGGTCTGATCCAGGGGGCTGAAGTGACTGGCTTGGGCTGAAAGGTCCACTTCCGAGGGCCTGGCACACATCACTGGCAAGTCGGTGCCCGCGGTGGCCAGGAGGCCTCAGTTCCTCCCCACGTGGATGCTCTGCGGGGCATCCTCACAGCACGGTGGCATCTTCCCCAGAGCTGGTGGTCTGAGCGCAAGCCAGGCGGAAGCCAAGGGTCTTCGGGCTGGCCTCAGAAGCCACTCCTCATCAGGATCACACGATGCCCGCCCCTGCTCCCCCAGGAGGGGGCCACCTGGGGGCTCGAGGCAGAGCGCCTGGGGCCGACACGGGCACTGAGTGCCTGAACCTGGGAAGTCCACACTTCACAACCTTTCTGGAGCTGCTGCGTGCAGCCTCTTCAACCCTTTGATCTTGCTGTTTTTAGTCCTTCCAAATAAATTGACGATAATTCACTGTGATTGCCCCTGCTGCATGGAGCCCCGGGACCATCTCTCGGCTGAGGTGATATTTTTAAAGCTGCCTGACACGGTCTCTTTAGCAGGCAGGAAGACCGGCAGACCTGAGCCCTGATGGTGAAAACACCCCCAGGCGCGTCCCGTGCTGTGCGCAGCGGCCAGTGCTGGGCAGGGACGACAAGGCTGACTGTGCCACGGAAGCTCTGTGCTGGGGGCAGGGCCAACAGCGCGAGATCGGGAGGTCCGCAAATCAGTGAGAAAGGCCAGGACTTCCCCGGCAGCCCAGCGGACTCTGCGCTTCCACTGCTGGGGCCCTGGGTTCCATCCCTGGTCAGGGAACGAATCCCACAGCCAAAAAATTAATCAACAAAAGTGAAAAGGGCTTCCCAGGTGGTGCAGTGGTATGGAACCCACCTGCAAACGCAGGAGACGCAGGAGACGTGGGCTGGATCCCTGGGTCCAGAAGATCCCCTGGAGCAGGAAGTGGCAACCCATTCCAGTATTCTTGCCTGGGAAACCCTATGGACAGTGGAGCCCGGCGGGCTGCAGTCTCTGGGGCCCCCGAGAGCCAGACATGACTAAGGCAACTGGACGACAAGAGCAATAATTAAAGAAGAGAGAGATGCTGCTCCGGGGAGCCCTCTGCTTTTATTTCCAGGGCCCTGTGTTCTCAGAGGCCGACCTTACTGATGGGATCCAGGCCTCCTTCTCCTCCAGCTTTAGACGGTGGTGGCTGCCACTAAGCTGTGTCTCTCTCTTGGGACCCCATGGACTGAAGCCCTCCAGGCTCCTCCCTCCATGGGTGGGGCTGCTCACACTGATGTCTGCTGGTGCTCAGTACTGTGGACAGTGAGGCCAGGAGGCAGTGTTCACACGCCTTTCATTAAAACTCCAGGAAGACACAAAAAATTTTCTAAGCACATAGTATCAGTGGGTGCTGGTCCCTTCCTGGCTCACCAGGCTATGTGGGCACAGCAGGACCAGGGGCCAGGGCTGGATTCATGGCCACTGGGTGGCAGGTGTCCAGTCTGGCACTGCGTGCTCCTCCAGGGGGCGGGGAGTTGGAAATAACTGAAGATGTCGAGAAGATCCCCTGGAGGAGGGCACGGCCACCTACTCCAGTCTTCTTGCCTGGAGACTCCCACGGTCAGGGGAGCCTGGCGGGCTACAGTCCATGGGGTCGCACAGAGTCTGACTGAAGCGGCTTAACACGCACACAGGTACAGAGAAGGCCATTCATCAGATGTCCTTAATTCTAGAAAGAGTTGAATAAATTAACCTAAATTTGCCTGCCAGACCCCGATGTCACCATTATAAATGATAACTTGAGTAAGGAATGAGACAAGAAAATGTCTATGATATAATTTTAATAGAAAAACAAGAGCGCAAAATGGTAAATATAGTATGATCTCTAGGTTTAATGTATACATACATTCACAGAAAGTGAAAGAGGAGAGTGAAAAAGCTTGCTTAAATCACAACATTCAGAAAACTAAGATCATGGCATCTGGTCCCATCACTTCATGGCAAATAGACAGGGAAACAGCGGAAACAGTGACAGACTTTATTTCTTGGACTCCAAAATCACTGCAGATGGTGACTGCAGCCATGAGATTAAAAGACGCTTGCTCAAAGTTATGACCAACCTAGACAGTGTATTAAAAAGCAGAGACATTACCTTGCCAACAAGGTCCATCTAGTCAAAGCTATGGTGTTTCCAGTGGTCATGTAAGAATGTGGACTGTGAAGAAAACTGAGCGCTGAAGAATTGATGCTTTTGAACTGTGGTGTTGGAGAAGACTCTTGAGAGTCCCTTGGACTGCTAGGAGATCCAACCAGTCCATCCTAAAGGAAATCAGTCCTGAATATTCACTGGAAAGACTGATGTTGAAGCTGAAACTCCAATACTCTGGCCATCTGATGCAAAGAACTGACTCACTGGAAAAGACCCTGAGGCTGGGAAAGATGGAAGGCGGTAGGAGAAGGGGGTGACAGAGGATGACATGGTTGGATGGCACCACTGACTCGATTGACATGAGACTCAGTAAACTCTGGGAGTTGCTGATGGACAGGGAGGCCTGACATGCTGCAGTCCATGGGGTCGCAAAGAGTCAGACACAACTGAGCGACTGAGCTGAACTGATTCACAGAGAAACAGAAAGGCTAGTGGGAAAAGCCAAAGTATTAATGATGATTATTTCTTCATGCTGGCATTATTGGTGTCTTAATTTTGTCTCTTATCCTTTAGCTTTCTACGTTCTGCAGACTTTCCCAAAGGAATTACTTTTCCATTTGTTTGTTTAGAAAGTGTTACGTTAGCCGCTCAGTCATGTCCGACTCTTTTGCAACCCCATGGACCGTAGCCCACCAGGCTCCCCTGTCCAGGGAATCCTCCAGGCAAGAAGACTGGCGTGCGTAGGCTGTCCCCTTCTCCAGGGGATCTTCCCAGCCCGGGGATCGAGCCCCGGGTCTCCGGCACTGCAGGCAGATTCTGTACCATCTGAGTCAGCAAGGAAATGACTTAAAAACGCACACGGAGAAGGCCAGTACAGACAGCAGCCACGTGCGCAGACGGCACCGCGTGACGGCACCTCACCCCGGTCACGTGTGCACCACACTCCACGGTGTCCAGAGGCCTCTGCCCGCGCCATCACTGACTGCTGGGGCGGCTTGGGGGGCTGTGGTCACAGCCGGCTCCAGCCCATCTCTCTGTCAGTTATCTGTCCCCCTCAGACTGGTTCAGAATGCACCCCCCACCCACGCCAGCCTGATTCCTTCCAAACGCTCTTCTTGTAAGCTCTGTGGCTCTGCAAGACGACGCTGAGGCCTGCTCAAGACAAGCAAATCACACCTCAGGGTCCTGAGTCCCGAGCTGAGCGGCCGTTGGCCGGGGAGCTGGTGGGGACGCCGGCGGAGCCGCAAGTCCCCAGGAAACACACGCTCACTACAGCTGTGGAGGACGGGCCTTCCTGGAGGCTCAGCGGTTAGGACTCCGCGCCTTCACCCCCGAGGGCGTGGGTTCCCTGGTCGGGAAGCTGAGATCCTGCAAGCCACATGGCGCGGCCTAAAAGCCTCAAAAGACAAACCCCAAACCCCACAAAACAACAGCAACGAAAGCTCCAAAAGCCACCAGGAGCCGAATCAACACGCCGGCACCGGGAGATGGACGGGCGGCGAAGGGCGGCCGGAGGGTCCTGACAGGGGCAGGGGCAGCCAGCCTGGTGACTGCAGTCGAGAGGGCGACAGGATGGTCGGAGAGGAAACGGGTTCCTAAGAGAAATCGTGGGGGCCTGAAGCTGTATCGATGCCAGGAGAGTGGCCAGGGCTGGGGGAACCTGGCCGTCACGGCGGCCGGCGGCTGGGGGCGCCTGGCCGTCCCGGCGGCTGGGGCCTGGGGGTGCCTGGCCGTCACAGCTGCAGGGTCCGCTCCTGAGGTCCTGCACCTGGTTCTGTGTTTGTTTTCTTCAGGAGGCCTGCGATCTGTGCCCGCGGCCTGCCGTGCAGAGCCTGGCTCTGCCTTGACGTGGATGCCTGTCTGAGCCCCCGTGGAGGGTTCTCGGCTCAGAGAGGGCAGAGGCGGCTCCTGGGCATGACCCCTCTGGCCCAGGGCTCGCCCCTCTTACCTGGAGCGGGACCCGGGGAGTCTGGTCCATTCTTCGGCCTCCCTGGCCCCCTCTCCCAGCTCCTTCAGCTGGAAACACGCTTCCTCTGAGACTTTTTGCACCCCTACCTTGGGAGCCCCCTGTAGCCCCCTGGGTGGATTAGGCCCGGCCGGTGCCCCAACCCCGGCCCATCATTCCGCTGCCCTTGCCTAAGGCTCTCATCTCTCCCTGTATCACCAGGCCAGAACCCCGTGGACAGGCTCTGCCCTGGTCACCCCTGGATTTCCAGCACCGGGCTGGGTGCCCACTGCTCAGGAGATACTCAACACCTTCTCCCTCAATAAACACCAGAGTCGAGGAAGGACTGGAGGCAGGCCCCGGCCAAGCCGCGTGGCCCCGACGGGCGCCTGGCGCGGGTCTCTGCAGCGCACACGGGGTCCTGAGCGGGCGGTGTCCTTCCTGTCTGAGGAACCCTCGTCCCAGTCCTCCGGGCCCTTCTGTGCCGAGTGGCCTGGCCCGAGCGGAGCGTGGACCCTGCAGGAAGCCCGCGACTTTCCCAGATCCGCCCCCAGCAGAGAGGCCTCCTCCTCTCACCCAGCGGGCCCCCCTCTCGGCCCGTTCGGGGACCTCCAGATAAAGCCCCCTCAAAGGCCGCCGCCACTCCAGGCTTGGCAGAGGGCTGTGAGACGTGTGTCCCTTCCCAGGGTGCCCCGCCGCCCCCGGCTCCTGGCCGCGGAGCCTGCGTCCCTGGCATAGCCGTGCCCGCGGCCGGCGGTCCTGCCCGTCTCCTCTGGCCCTGGCGTCGTCGGTGACACCCTGTTAAAAGTTGAGCATGCATTTTCCTCCTGCCGATGTTTCTCCTTTTCATTTAGCCAACATTGATTCCCTCCCGCAGATGGAATGGAGTGAAATCACACGTGCCTCTGGGGCGACTTAGCTGTCAGAGCTGGAGGCGCGGGGCAGGCGGGGGCTTCTCTTGCCACCTCATCCACGGTTGGCTTCGTGACCTCAGACAGTCATTTAGCCTTTCTTGTCTGCCAGTTCCTCCCCCCAGCCCCAGCGGCTGGAGGAGCCCCCGGCGCCCCTGGCCTGCAGAGCAGGAGGCTTTATTCAGCAGCCACTGGGGCCTCCCGGAGAGGCTCCGAAGAAACCTTCTGTAAAAAAGCCAAGTTCAAGGTTGTGTCAACACCAAACACCATGAAGTGGCAATTATCCAATTAACTTGATTAGTGTAGACAGAACCGCCAATGTCTGCTCGGCATACCCGCTTCCGCCCATTTCCTGAGCTTAGGCAGCTGCGGCAGAAGAGAGAGAATGTTGGGACGGGAGACTGGGCCCCTCTGCTCTCGGCTGCCCTGAGTCTAGTCTGGGGGTGACAGAGCCTCCCCCACAAGGCTGCGGTGAGGCCGTGTGGGCTGACCTCGCCGGGAGCTCCGGGCAGACGGGGGAGCTGGCTTTAAAGGCAGCGCGTGTGGGTGGGGGTGGTGCAGACCCACTTGCATCCTGGGGGGCATGACTTCAGGCGCTTGAAAAGCGCGTACTTCGTGGGGACTCCCTTCTACTGGGGTCAGCGTGGGCAAGGTGCTCTGTGCCTGGGTTTCTCCGTCTGTTGCACGGAAATGCTAACGGCCTGAGCGTAGAGAAGCGTGAGCACAGGTCTGGAGAGTGATGATGGCGTGAAGATGGTAAAGGGGCAGATGACGGTGGTGATGAAGGCGATGGTGACGATGGTGGAATGGAGACGATGGAACACCATTCTTGCGGGCTGACTACACAGCCAACCCAGGAAACATTCTTGATCGCAGAGTCCTTTCAAAGTAATCCCACCCCCACAGGGAGGTGGAGTCAAATCCTCTTCTCTTGAATCTGGACCTCACAGCTCGCTTAACCAAGAGAGCTCTGGGGAAACAATGCCATGTGACTTCCAAGTCCAGGTCAGACGACGTTTTGCAGCCCTCCTGCCCCGCAGACCTGCTAGGACATTCCGGGAGCCCCCGGCCATGCGCAAGCGTAGCGCGCCTGCGAGCACCCCACTGGAAAGCTGGACTGGGTGCCAGTGCCCCCGAGCCCAGCCCTCCAGTCATGCAGCGCGGGGCCAGACTGCAAATAAAGCCGCGCGGACCAGCCCGGGTGCCAGCCGAAGGCCGCCACGCGAGCCCGCGGGTGTTCCCTGGAGCAGGAGAGCTGCCCGGCTGACCCCCAAAGGGGTTCCTGACCCACACAGTCTTCAAACCGAGCAAAGTGAACTTCACGCGCTGCTCCATGTGCGGGCAGCGTGTAAGGCGGCAGCAGCCGCCTGGGACTGGCTGGTTCTGGTTCTCAGCCACTTCCTGGGTGAACGTATGTCCGCAGGTGGCTGCTTGGCTTGGTGCCACACATCTGAGTCCCTGCCGGAGACCTCGCCCTGCTACGGGGTCCACTTCAGACAAGGAACGGTCAGCTCCACGCTAACTTCTCGGCAAGGGGGAAGGCCGGTGTATTTTGAAGCTAATGCTTACAGAGTTGTAAAAAGCCCCAGACGGAAGGCCCTGGGTAGGCCTGGAAAGAGCCTGGCACAGTGTAAGCCGAGAGCTCCCTGGTGGGGCCCCACCTGTGGCCCCAAGCCTGTCCACTCAAGGGCAGGACGGCCCCGAAGGACAAGGCTGACTGGAGGGGGCCATCCAGGCAGCTCCTGGTGGTTCCCCTGCTGACCACAGCCAGGCCCTGCTTCTGGGGGACTTGCCGGGGGTCCCGGCCTGTTGACAGGCTGCCCTGAGGGACAGAGGGGCAGGGAGAGGGGAGGGAGGGGGGTCAGGGCTGCCATCAGGGGGGCTGCCCCGGCCCGCCCCCAGCCCGCCCCCCAAGCTGGAGGGCAAGGGGTGCCAGCATCCCGATGCCCCGACTCTGGTGAGTTGTCAACTTCTATCAGAAACCAATGAAATTTTGACTGGAATTGTGTCAAACCATCGCAGGGAAATATCTTATATCTCATCCAGTATTCAGCCTTACAATCCATGAACATAGTACATCCTTCTATTTATTTAGATCTTTATTTTCCTCCCTCAGCACTGTTTTGTGATTTTTTAACGTAAAAATCTTGGACAAACATTGCTAGACTCATTCCTGAGCACTACAACTTTTTGTGCTATCCTAAAGCAGAATTTTTAAGACTTTATTTTTCCATTATTTGCTCCTAACATGCGAGTATGATCGATGTTTTTATATTAACTTTGTGTCCTGTGACTTCACTAAAGGCATTTACTGGTTCTCAGGGTTGTTTGTACATTTCTGGGAGTCTTCTGCGTAAATAATCATATCGTCTGCAAACAGGCGCGGTTTTGCTTCTTTTCTGAGCTTTGTCTTTCCTTTCTTCTATCCTTGGCGTATAGCAGCGTTTAGGACTCCCAGCACCAGGTTGAACAGGGGCATCAAGAGAACACCTTTGTTCCCAATCCTGGGGAAACAAGTCAGCTTTTCACTGCTGAGGGCGATGTTGGCTACAAGCGGTTTTTTCCTAGATTCCCTCCATCAGTTTGAGGAGGCGTCCTACTATGCCTCATTTACTGAGAGTTTTTGCAAGGAACGAGTAGTGAGTTTTGTCAAGAGCTTTTTCTGAATCTTTTGAAGTAATCATATTTTCTTTTGAAATAATATGATTTTCCTCCCTTGGCCTGTTAATATCACAAATTCTATCGCTTTTGAAATGTTGAACCAACAATGTATTTCTGAGATAAGTCTCAGGGATTGAGCTATTACCTCAGTGAGGTAGTATCCCTTTTTAAATGTGGCTGGATTTAATTTGTTAACGTTTTGATATTTTATTAAATCTTTGAAAAATATTTTTATTAAATGTTTGATGTAAGATTTGAGTAAATTGCTAGAATTCATTAATGAAACCCATGTGGGCCTGGAGTTTGGGGGTTATTTCTGATCAGTTGAATTTCTTTAATAGCTGGAGGGTTGATCAGACTTTCTATTCCTTCTGTTAGCTTTGGAATGCTGTCTGTGCTAAGAAATATGCCCATTTCACCTACACTGCCATGTTTTTGGGTATCAAATTGTATATACAAAGCTCTCTTTTATTTTATCAACATCTGTAGGACTTGTGGTAATAACTCCCCTTTCATGCGGACACGGCTGATCTTTTTAACGCTGGTTATCTTTGTGTGCGCCCTCTGTTCCTGGTCCTTCTGGGAGGGGTGTGTCCGCTCGTGGATGTGTCCAAAGACCCAGGTTTCGGCTTTGCCAGTTTTCTCTGTGGTTTGTTTCTATGTCGTGATTTTCTGTTATCTTTCTTATATCCCTCATTCTACTTACCTTGGATTTAGTCTATCATCCTAAGGGGAAGCCTTAGGTCACTGGTTTCAGGTCTTCCTTCTTTTCTAATATAATTATTTAAAGTCATGAATTGCTCTAAGAACTGCTTTAGCTGCATGCCATGCACGTTGATACGTGGAGTCACTGTTAGACAGCAGCTTTGTTCCCGATATTTGGAGAGAAGGGGATGGATCCAGGAGTCAGACCTATAATTTCATTTCTGGATGACAGCCCGGCTTGCCGTGCTCCCGTCTCCTCGCTGCCATCCTGGCAGGGACTGTCGCCCCATTAAGGGTGGAAAGGAGGTTCGGGCGTGCTGGGGTCTCATCCAGGCTCCAGTCACGGGGCTGTTCCCGGGAGGGGCAGGAGATCCGACCCAGGTCTCCCTGCTGCCCAGAGAGGTGACGGAGCCTGGCCGGCTGCCTGCGCTCCGGGCCGGCGGTGGTGCTGTGCCCTTGCGTTCTGGCTGGCAGTGCTGGCGGGGGGCGCCCAACCCCCTGCTTCAGCGGGGCCGCCTCCTCTTGCAAAGACCCCAGCGAAGAGGGCAGTCCAGCCAGGTGGTGGAGGTGTTGCTCAGAAGTGTGGGCAGACTGCTTACGGGAGAAGAACCAGCTTCTTTCTCCAGCCACGAAGATAATTTGGGGAGCCTCTGGGAGCCTCCTTTTCTTCCTCCCACAGTCAAGTTTTATTTATTTACTTTTAAAGCAAATGTATTCACTGTGTGCTCTGCCCATGCTTTGACCCCAAGACCCCCCGAGGGGGTGGGGTTGGTGCTACTACTGTTTCCCATTTTACAGCTGAGGAAACTGAGGCTCAGAGAACACAGTCAGAGCCCAGGTCTGCCAGGCCTCACAGGACGTGCCACAAGTCTTCCCACCCCTCCCTGGAGCGTCCCTGGAGAACGCAGGGGACTAAGACCCTAAGGTCGCTCCTTTTGGGTTCCGTGTAGGAGGGCTGAAGCCATCAGCACCCTAAAGGGTGTTCCCCTGGGCCAGTCGAGGCCAGGGCCACCTTGTTGGCCATGCAGATGCTGACCCAGGACTGCTTGGCCGCCCCAGACAGACATCCGAGACTCTTCTGGAGGCAGTTTCAGTGAGTACCTTTCCTCATGGGACCCAGCAAACCCAGTGTCCATGAGGATCCACTAGAAAGAGACTCAGCGAGCCAGCATCCTCTGTAGGCGTCACAGTCCAGGCTCAGGGGGGACGCCTAGCAGACATCGCCCACCTGCTACGGGCCTAACGCCCTGCAGGCTGCATCTCTGACGCTTTCGAGGGCCCTCTAGGAAGGTTCTGGGGCCCTTAGCTTAGTGGGGACGAAACAGGGCCAGAACAGCCCGGGTGCTGGGCCCCAAAGACGAGTGAGACGTGGATCCAGCTGCGGGCAGCTTAGAAGGCCCAGTCCTCTCTGCACGCCCACCCCACAGGCTCCCAACAGCCGGGCAGAGGGCGGTCTGGCTCGCAAGAGGGCTGTCTGTCTGTCCAGGGAGCTGGGCCCACGGGGCCTGAAATCCAGCTTAGCTCTGAGCTTGGCTGGAAGGTGCAGACGCACCACGAGCTGCTCAGGGCTGGCGGTCTGGGCGGAGGGAGGGGAGTCAACACTAATTCGTCTTCAGATGGCCGAAGGGGGTAATCGCTGGAGTGACAGGGCTGAGAAATCCTGTTAGTCCTCCGCTCAGCTCCGGCTGTCACGCGGCGTCCAGACAAAGCCGCTCCTGGGGGCTGCGGGCGTGATGAAGAGCTCACGTTCAGGGAGGGCAGGCGGCAGGGGCCCCAGAGAAGGCTGATCCCCGAGGCTTGCTGGAGGGGGAGGGCTGAGCCCCCGCAGCTCCAGGGCCTGCTGGAAGCGTCTGAGGGTACGAGTCCTGGCAGCCGGCCTTGGGCGAGCCCCTCCCTTCTTCTGGGCCCCAGGGTCCCTTGTGTAAAATTGCAGGAGGGGGAGAAGACCTCCCAGGGATCAGGTGGTCTGGGGGGTTCCTGAATCCTGCCTGGCACACTTGACTTGCCAGTCCTCTGGAGGTGGTCGGGGCAGGGTGAGGCCATGGGCT
>SJYT01057685.1:176688-186721 GCA_006410635.1 Cephalophus harveyi | reverse complement strand
CGACGGTCTCTTATACACATCGGGGGGGGTGGGGGGGACCGGGGGGAGGTGGGGTGGGAGCGTGCAACCTGCTCCACCAGCCAGGCTGATCAGCTTTTCCCTCCTGGAATCAGGCTCCAGCTACAGACCAGCCTGGACTGCGGCTGGGCAGGTCCCTTGGGGAGCCGTAATGGAAAGCAAGTCACAGCATCCCGACCTGGCTCCCCTGCAGAACAGGGCCCACGGCGGCATTTGTCTCCTTGTGAGAATGGGCGTGCTCCCAGGGGAGCTCACAGTCAGGAGGGCGGTCCCCCAGGCCCAGAGCCCCCTCCCCGGGCTCCCACCCGCTCTGCCCACAGAGATGGAGGCCCTTTCAAACCCGACTTGCTGGGGCAGAATTATTGCTCCCTGCCGAGCATGCTGAGCCCCACCCACCAGCCCCTGCGGTTGCCCCCCTGCCACCCGACCTCCCCAACAGGAGGCTCTGCCCTCTCCTGTCCCCCCAGAGCCGCCCCACATCCAGGCCCTGGCGGACCCCGAGCCCTGACGCCTGGGCAGAGGGCCCGGGAGCCCTGCTGGCTCTCTGAGCCTCGTCTGCGTTCCTCCTCGGCTTCCCGTCGCGTCCCCTCTCTGGCCTGAGTGTCTGGCCCACCTGGGCGGGTGTCACCCCACAGTGCTACAGGCAGATGGAGGGAAAGGGGGCCCGGACCACTGGCTGTTCCCTTCCTTGCTGCTGGTCCCCTTTGACCCTTGTCTGCTGACTCCCGGGAGGCACCGCAGAGCGAAGGTGCCGTTTGTGGGGTGCCGGGGCCCAGGGTTCCGTCCTGCAGCTCAGGACGTCTTGGATGAAGCCAGCCATTCAGCTGTGTTGGCAACAGACAGCCAGGAACAAAAGCCAAGTGGCTTCTGCGTCAGCCTTTAAAACCACTGAAATGGTCTCACTTGTCACTCTGTGGTCCAAATATTTTGCCCACTCGCATGCAGCCTTCTGTGCTTGTGAAATTAAGTCTGTTATTACTCTCACCTGGCCCGGTGACAAGGCGGGCAGATCGGATAAATAACCTCGCAGCCGATCAGAGATGTGTATAAGAGACAGGCCTTACAATCCATGAACATAGTACATCCTTCTATTTATTTAGATCTTTATTTTCCTCCCTCAGCACTGTTTTGTGATTTTTTAACGTAAAAATCTTGGACAAACATTGCTAGACTCATTCCTGAGCACTACAACTTTTTGTGCTATCCTAAAGCAGAATTTTTAAGACTTTATTTTTCCATTATTTGCTCCTAACATGCGAGTATGATCGATGTTTTTATATTAACTTTGTGTCCTGTGACTTCACTAAAGGCATTTACTGGTTCTCAGGGTTGTTTGTACATTGGAGACTGGATCTGGACCAGTGTCGCTTTTAGCACCAGGAATCAAGTTTCAGATGCATTCAGACAGGCTTTTGCTAACTCTATTTTTTTTTTCTTTCTGATTTTAAATGTGATAAAGACTCATAGAAAAATGAAGAAAATTACAAAGGAGGGCGGGCAAGCTCCTGGCTCCCCACCAGCAGCACGCGGGCCGAGGGTTTCCTTCCTGGTTTTGTGGATGCGTTTATAATCGGAGTCTTTTCCCACCACCACGCTCTAGTTTCCAGCACGTGCACGTGTTCCGTCAGGCTGATCCTGTATTATTTAGGAGACGATCGCCGGTGTCTGTCAAGGCTGCCCACCTTCCGGGCGGCCTCGCTCCATCTCCTCTGAGTTTTGTTTCCTTAGGATGGAGCGCAGCCAGCTCAGCTCCGGGCACCGCAGAGGTGCTGGCGGCCGGGGCATGCCCAGGGCAGGGCTTGGGGAATCACTCACCAGCGGGTTGCGGGAGGCAGGCTCATGTTACAGCGGAGGAAGCCGAGGCTGGGGAGAGGACGGCCAGCCGGCACGGAGGATGAGCTGTCGGGGCACCCCCGTGTCTGAACCCCAGTGAGTGACACCGGTCAGGCTATCAGGGTGCCACTGTCCCTGGGCGGCTAAAGTTTCTCTGAGCGCAGTGAGCCGAGAGGGCCAGCGGGCGGGCTGCTGCGTGCCAGGTACTCACGGGGCCAGCCCGGCCGGCCGCCTCTTGCAGACAGCCCGACACAGGCCTGGGCGACGCTGCGTGGGGACCGCGGCTTCCCCAGGTGCCGTGACTCACGCTCTCTGCCCAGGGGGGCAGGTGTGCAGCTGGCAAGGTGCGGACTCGCCTTTGCTGGTGTACCTGTGGCCTCCCAGGCAGCTCTGGGCGGCCCCGAGGGCCCGCTGGGAGGCCCCTCTGCCCTCCCTCCTGAGTGCTTAAGTCCTGAGACCCAGGGGCCGAGCCAGCAGGGCATAGCTCGTGGGGCGGGCGCTCACCCAGCTCAGCTCCAGGGGCCCAGCCGTGCCCGACTCCCCAGCTGTGTGCACGGTGTGGGCAGACTCGGCTGAAATGGGCCTGTCCCCTCCGAGAGGCCCGGTCCTCTGCGACAACGGAGGCCCGCACATAAACACTGGGACAACCTGGAAACGTCTGCCCACGAGGCTTAAACCGGGCGATGCTGGGACCTCGCCTGGGTGGAGGCCCTGGAGGGACCTGGGGTGTGGGATGACCCTGGCGGTGACCCTGGAGGCTGGGCCGGGTGGGGCCTGATGACCGGGTCACCCCAGCGGATTCCTCGCGGCTCGCCCAGGGCGGGCGATCTGCGACTTGACTCCTTCAGACCACCCTGGGCGCCCAGGATCAGCCCCGTCTTTGCCCCCTGCGGCGGGTCCCCTCTTGACTCGGGGGTCTGTGGCTCGGCAGAGTCGGGCTGGCCTCTCAGGGGAAGGGGACTGAACCAGCGTGTGGCCCCGCCCCTGTCTTGCCCTCTGCCCTCCACAGCAAAGGCCTTGCAGGAAAGGGCCTTGCCGCTAAGCCCACTGGCAGCTCCTGGACCTGGGCAGCTGTCCAGGCCGTGTGGGGGGCCTGTGACCGCCGGGTTTCCACGCCCCCTCCTGCGTCTCCTTCGCCCCAGGGAAGGTGGGAACTCCACCACTCACGTCCCAGGGCGAGGTGAGGGCAGCCCACGCATACAGGGTCTGGGTGCTCGGGGGGCGAGGTGGGGCGGCCCAGGACAAAGCGGAGACCCCTGTCCTGGGAATGTGCTGGTGGAGGTACCCGGCAGGTCCCACCCGCGGCCAGTACCGCCTGGAAGCAGGAGCGGGGGAAAGTGGTCAACAGGGGCCCACGAGGAGCAGGTGTCCCCGGTGGGGGTGAGTGGAGGTCCACACCTGTGGCCGAGGAAGAGCGCCGTCTCCTTGGGCTCGTCGACAGTGCGTGGGCTGGGGCTCACTTTCCCGTCCTACCTACGAGGGTGATGCTGCGTGTCCCGGGGAGGCGGGATGCTGAGGCTGGCCCCCTGCAGGCAGGTAAGTCTGACTCTCCTCCTGGGCGACCGCCTTTCCAGGGCGGCCCCTTTTCTCTGGGAGTTTTTTTTTTTTTTTTTAAGCTCAGACATGGCTCCTCTGGGGAGCGTGGACCCTCGTCAGTGGGAGAAACAAACGCCAACAGTCATCGACCTGAGGATGGGGGTGCCCTGAAGAGGGCTCTGGGGCTGGCGGTGGGATCAGGAAGGATGGGGCAAGCTGGGAGTGGTGGAGGAGGGAGCTCAAATCCCCTGGAGATTTTCTCAGTGCTGTCTCGGGTTTTCCCAAAGCAAACCCTAAAAGGCTTTCTCAGAGAATATATCTGACTCAGGGACTGGAGACCCATTGTACTGATGGGCAGACTGAGGCCCCGAAAGGGAAAGGGTGTTTTCGTAAGTACAAAAGTTCTGAGATGTAAATAGGGACCCTGAGAGCCCACCCCCAGGCTCAGAGAGGAAGCCAGGTGTGTGAAAACAACACCATACTTCCTTCCTTGCTCCCCCTCCATGAGGATCTCGAGCTCCCACGATGTCCCAGGTGGGACAATGGAGAGTTGGTGGTCCCATGCCCAGGTCCCCAGCCTCGACGGGCTCTCAGGCCGGCGGGAACACCCAGGAAACAGGACTCCCGGAAGCACTGGGAGGGTGTGGGCTATCAGTGGGGCGGAGGAGGCTCAGCCCGGCTTTGGGGCGTGTGTGTCGGGAGCGGTCAGCCAGCTGCCCACAGGGGCCACGGTGGGGCAAGGCCTTTGGTGGAATGTGGAGTGGCCGGTGTGGACAGCGGTCCAGAGCTGCCGTCTGCCTGGGATCGGGTGGCTTTGTGGGCAGGGCTGGGTGCCGGCTAGAGGGAGATGACTCAGGGCAGGAAGGGAGGGCCTGGCCGGTTTTCTTGAGTTTGGACTTTATCCCGAGGGCGATGGGGAGCAGGAAAGGGTTTTTAACTTGCTGGGCGGGGGGTGGCAGGGCTCTGCCCTCCACTGGGTGGCCGCTGCCCTGGACCCTGAGCTGCAGCCAGGCCGTCCTGGGACGGCGCTGGCCGAGGGCAGCTGTGGCCCAGCTGGCGGGCGGTCTAGGGGTGAGCCGGGTGCGGGGCCATGTTTCCTGGGACAGCTTCTCTGGACGCAAGCACGAGGAGCCCTGGGCGAGCTCCGTGGCCACGTCCCATCCCGCAGCACGCCGCGACTCCCCTTCGTGGCTGCCATCAAGAACCGCTCCCTTCTCTGGGCCGCTGCAGTGGCCACATATATAATATTTAAGCCACACTGGTGGGTGACAGAGACGTACGGATATTTTTAATCCCAACAGGCTATTACGGTTCATATCATGTCTGTCAAATAAATATTATGAATCATTTCCCGTTATCTTTATGGGGGCAAGCTGACTACATCAGGGAGATTGCGCACAGCAGCTCTGGCCTGCCTGTTTACCCGCCTCTTATGTATATGTATGTGTATAGAGGGAGATTTATGGAGCAATTGTCGATAATAAATGCTCCCGGTAAAACACATTATCTTCTTGCTTGGTGGGCGGCGTCTGGAGAGGGCATGAGGAAGAGGAATCGGGAGGGGCGTGCCATTTTCAGAGCCAGGCCTGGACAGGGTCGGCACCCCAGGCTGCGCCTCTCGGCCTGAGCCCTTCTCCTCTGCTCCTGGGATCCGTCAACATGGATTTTCCTGTTGATGTTCTCGTGTTTCATGTTAAAAATAAGAGAAGTCTCTATGATTAGCTGGCTCTTTTCTTCCATCTTGAAGAAGAGGCTGCGGTTCAGAGACGGCCATGGGAGAGCGCTGGCTGGGCCAGGCGCAGCCGCCCCACTCCCGGTGCCCACGCTAGCACCCGGGTTTCCGGGTCTGCTGCCTGGCCCTTCTCTCGGCACCTGGTCTCAGCATGTGCACACCCGTGGGAAGCAGGGAGACGGGCAGCTCGCCGGAGGCCCCGTGAGCGGCTGTTCCTAAGCGGGGGTGGCTGTCCCTAAGCGGGGGTGGCTGCCCTAAGCGGGGGTGGCTGCCCTAAGCGGGGGTGGCTGTCCCTAAGCGGGGGCGGCTGCCCTAAGCGGGGGTGGCTGTCCGGCCGTTATCCCTTATTGTGAACCCGTGGCCTTGGTGCTGGGGCTGCTGCATGACCTGGGGCCAGTCACCGCTCCCCTGAGTTTCTGTATCGCCTCTGGTGAACCGCGGGAACAGGAATCTGTCTTTGGGGCCAGAGTTGGCAGACGGGGTGGCTGGGACTTTGTGACCCCAGGAAACAGCGGCATCCTCCTTTGCTGACTTGGAACTCTCTGGACCCCTGCGAGCGGACCCTCACTCCTTCTGCCCCCCGCCCCGGCATCTATGACTCCTTCCAAGCGCCCTTGGGGTTCGGAGGGACCATCTCTTTGGAGACCTCTGGAAGGATCCCGGGGGTTCCCAGGTGGCGCTAGCGGTAAAGAACCCACCCACAAATGCAAGACGAAGGAGACATGGGTTTGATCCCCGGATCAGGAAGATCCCCTGGAGGAGGGCATGGCAACCCACTCCAGTCTTCTTGCCCGGAGAATCCCACGGACAGAGGAGCCTGGTGGGCTACAGTCCCTGGGGTCGCAGAGTTGAACACAATGCAAGTGACCTAGCACGGAAGGATCCTGCCAGCCCTTGCGGGGAGCTACCCCGAAACCCCAGTCTTTCTCCACGAAGTTAGCCGCATCCCCTTAGGCCTGTCTCACACAGACTGATTTGGCCAAACTGCCTTTCAGCTCCCAGAGGTTTGGGACGACGCTCCCACACGATGGAGGGGAGCGGCCTGCCTTCAGAGCATCTGATGGGGACGAAGCCTAACCTCTTTCTGGCCGCGTTTGTCTGGCTGTGCAGGGCTGGCCACTGCTGTGGACGGGAGTGGTCAAGAGCCTGCGGGGTGACAGAGGCTTCGCAGAAGGCGTCTCCTCCTCCACCATGTCCCCCAACCTGGTCTGCTCGCTTCTCCCCACTAAGCAGGACAGGCTGAGTGCAGACCAGCGGCTTTCCCGAGCTCCCCCACATGACGGAGAGACAGGGCGGACCTCGGAACAGCTCTGTCCGCCTTGTTGGGCGAGCTTGGGTGCCCCTCTGCCCTTCTGGGCTTCCTCCTCACCTGCCAGTTTGAGTCAGCTGTCACCAGCGACAGAGAGGGTCGCCCCCACAGGAGGTGAGAGAGTGCCCTCCAGGCTGGGGGATTTGAGAACAGGCTGGGGTGCCTGAGCCCCTGCCCTGTTTATGGGGGTCAGGGCCCCACCCCGTCTGTGAGATCCTGCTGGTCATCAGCTCAGGATCACATGGGCCCTCCTTGGAGGAAAGGACCCAGAAGCAGCCAAGGTGTGCCCCGGTGCCCCAGGAACTGTTGGGAACCGTCTACCCAGACGCCAGTCTCCGGGGCCCCGCCTGGCAGACAGTGGCCTTCAAAAATACTATTCAGCAAGTGATTCCGGAGACTGTTTACAAGCCTGAGCTGAGACAGGCACAGGGAATAGGCCAAAGCACCTTAAAAAGCATCCTTCAGGGAGAAAATTTAAAAAAAGGAAAAAAAACCCAAACAAAAAACAAAACCCTCTCAGATCCCAGGTTGTAAATAGATGGATATTACTATAAAAATACTTTTGGCTGCAGAAACACATGGCGGGAACGCTGGGGGTGGTTTTTTCCATGGTTAGCTGGGACCTGGAGACTCCAAATGGGGCAGCCACCGTCCCAGGCGGGGCCCTGTGGGATCGTTTGCACCAAAGAGCCCCCGCTCGAGGGGGGTGCCAGAACCAGAAATAACAAGGGCAAGCACATTTTCCATCAAGGAGGCTGGGTGTTTGCCTCTCTCCGCAGCCCGCTTCCCTCCCCTCCCGAGCCAGCCAGCTCCTGCAGCATCCCCGCACCCTACCACTCCTGGCCCCCTGCCAAGGGCAAGATGAGGCTGAGAGCAGCGCGGCACCTGTGGGCACCGGAGCCGGGCCTGTGGGGCTCTGGACACGTGCGCGCTCCTCTGCCCCCGCGGCCTCCCGGGGCCCTGGCTGAGGCTGGGGCTTGGAGACACCGTCAGAGGTCTCTCCTGGGAGCAGAGGCCTCGAGGAACCCACGCGGCAGATCGCCTGTGCCTGTCCCCCTGGCTCCAGGCGCCAACAGTTCCAAACAGAGTCTCTGGGTTTCCTGGGGCAAGGGGCTGGGGGAGGACTGGGAAGCCCAGGGCTTGAATCTACTGTCCCAGGCAGGCGACTTCAGATGCTCCCACTCAGGCTTCGAGGCCTCTAGGACCAGCTTGCCTATGAGCGCCCAGCCTGTTGCGACCTGCCTGCCAAGGCTGTTGACGGCGAGAGCTTGTGCTGGCCCTTCTGCCTGGAGTGCCCTCAGCCCTGTCTTGATCCGATGAAAACCTTCCTTCTTCAAACCCAGCCCAAGAAACAGCTGTGCCCAGAAGCTGCGGGCCCCTGGCCTGACACGTCCTGGCCCTTTGCTCACTGTCCTAACACTTCCAGCCTGTCCACCACTTCCCACCCCCTTGTGGGTGCCTCTTAGGTCCCCCCTGGGCTGGGGCTCCCAGAGTGCCCACTTCATCATCTCATAATCATATCGATAACTGAAGTGGCAGGAACTCTCAGGACTGAGCTCCTCCTCCTGGGGCCAGACTCTCCCTCAGTTCAGTTCAGTTGCTCAGTCGTGTCAGACTCTTTGGGACTGCAGCACGCCAGGCCTCGCTGTCCATCACCAACTCCCGGAGCTTGCTCAAACTCATGTCCAAGTCCGTGATGCCATCCAGCCATCTCATCCTCTGTTCGTGGAGTTCTTAAGGCAAGAATACTGAAGCGGTTTGCCATTCCCTTCTCCAGTGGACCACATTTTGTCAGAATTCTCCACCACGACCCATCCATCTTGGGTGGCCCTACACAGCACGGCTCATAGTTTCTTTGAGTTAGACAAGGCTGCGGTCCGTATGATTACATGACTCTCCCTGCTTCAGCTCATTCAGTCTTCTCCGTGACTCAGTGGCGCAGCGTGACCATGCCCACTTTACAGATGAGGAGACTGAGGCCCAGGGAAGGAGGGACCTGGCTAGGTCACAGGGCTGGGAAGAGGAAGAACGGGGAGCCGGGCCACGCCTGCTCACCTGGGACCACCCTCCACCTGACGACCTAGACTGGGCACACGGTCTGGCCCCTTGGCAAGGGCTGAAGAGATGTCTGTTGAATGAACGACCGGCCCCCGGCAATGGACGCGGGAGCCGCTCACGTTTCTTTGGCGCCCCGCCCCCGCTCAGCAGAGCATGGCTGGCTGTCGCACAGGAAGCGGCGCGAAGGCCGCGCTGCAGCACAGGCCGCCGGGGGCCTCTGCGGGTCCACACCCTCGCTGGCCCAGATGCTCCCAGGACAGAGATCGAGTTCAAACGCTGGCTTCATCTTCGCTGCAGAGTGACGGTGCTCCACGCTGTCATCTCTCCCGGCCTTGGCTGTCCTGCTCAGTCAGGTGGGCTAGCAGTGCCCACTGCCCAGGAGTTGTTGGGGGTGACCAGCCGAGAAGTGGGTGCCATGGTACTGGGTGGTCTCCTCTCCCGAGTGGTGAGGGCCTCTTCATCTCCGGTGGCAGTGGCGAGGTCTGACTCAGGTCAGGAGGACAGGCTGGGAGGACGGAGTTCAGACGGGCCCCTGATGGTGCACAGAGGGAAGGCCGTGCCAGGGCCAATGGAGACAGGCCTGAAGACGGGGGCTGGCGCGCAGCGCGCACCCCAGACGTGTCAGCACCCAGGTTCACTCCTGCCCATCCTGCATGCTTGCCCGCCCCCAGCCCTGGCGGAAGGAAACAGGCTTTAGAAGTGGGTGGCTGGCGGGGCGAAGGGGGGAGTGGGTTTGCTGGGACGACAGCGATGAGGACCAGTCTTACACCGGCCACGGCTGGAGGCAAGGGCAGATGGGCAGGGGGCTCAGGAGCCAGCAAAAACCAGACTTTCTCGAGAAGGGGAGGAGGGCAGGCAGGGATCAGACAGGAGCCAGGGGGACGGGGCGAGCCTGGGCCGTGGCCTGTGGTTGTGCCGGGGGAGGGAGGACTCCCCCCGGCCCAGGATGCCCCCAGTGGCCCGAGGGCCTCTCTCTGCAGCAGGACCGGTCTCAGTGGCCTTGTGGGATCCAGCCCCTGGCTGTCCACGGGGAGGCGGTCCTGTTGTGTGCCCATTCCACAGAGGGGAAAGTGAAGCCCAGAAGAGGGCTGGGGAGGCAGGCTGGAGGTCACATAGGTGGCAATGGTGCCCGAGGCAGGAGGGCCCCCCCTCTAGTCCAGGCTGTGTCTGTCCCTGGCTGCCGGCTGGGCCCTCCCATCAGCGCCCCTGGCCCAGGGGCCACATGCGCGGCCCGGGTGACGTGGGGACTCCCAGGGAAGTGCCTCCGGGAGTGGACCTAGCGGGGCAGCCAGCGCGGGGTTGGGGGCGGGGTCAGGAGGCTCAGGTCCGCGCAGGTAACTCACGCAAAAGCCCCAACTCCAGCTGCCCCGAGATGTCAGGACGGGCATCCGTCCTTTCGCTTTTAAACAAACACGTCATGAATTTAAAAGTCAGGGCAGAGAACTGTCCAAGGCGTAAAAATAGCCACCTGGCCACAGAGTCAGCACCCAGCTCGCCGCGCCTGGTCCCCAGCCTGGCGCTCCCAGAAGCCAGGGCGCCCCCTCCCT
>SJYT01057685.1:152092-174570 GCA_006410635.1 Cephalophus harveyi | reverse complement strand
ACTTGGAGCGGGCAGCGGGCGGGCAGCGGGGCCGGAGGGGCGGCCGGTCGGCTGGACCGGGGCGGGGGGGACTCCCGGCCCCGCCCGGCGGCAGCTGGCGCCCCCCGCCCGGGCGCCCAGCTCCAGCGGGGCGGCGCAACTTGTGCGCTCCCAGCCTCCGGCCGCCCTGGCACCGGGACGGCCTCTGCGCCGCCGCCCGGGCTGCGGAGTCCAGCAGGCCGCCGGCCCTGGAACGCTCGGGACCCCTCCTCCCCCAGAGCCGCCCGGGCGCCAGTGGGCAGGGTCGCCGAAGGGCCTTGAGACCGGGACCATCAAACCCGGGGAGGCCCCTTCCAGAAACGGGGACCCTCGCTCTGGCGCACGCGAGTGTCCTCCTGGCGTTTCCTGGAGCTGGCCCTGCACTTGGGGTGGACACCCTGGAGGGTCGGAGGGCCGGCTTTCCCGTCCTCCCGCTGCCATCGCGCCCAGTGGCTCCCTTGCCCTGGACCGCTCTCCAGCTCCAGGTCTGGCCCCACAAAGGAGGCGGGGGCATGGCCAGGTGCCCCCAGCCCGCTGTCCTCGCGCGGGTTTGGGAACCAGTGAGAGGCAGGGAGGGGGAGGGGGTGGGGAGACTTTATAAATGAGCCCGGGAAGGATATTAATTTGGCGGTGGGGCCGGCAGCCGGGCTGTCAGGCTGGGTGAAGGATTT
The DNA here is from genome assembly GCA_006410635.1 of Cephalophus harveyi. Lineage (NCBI taxonomy): Eukaryota > Metazoa > Chordata > Mammalia > Artiodactyla > Bovidae > Cephalophus > Cephalophus harveyi. The sequence goes on along the minus strand of SJYT01057685.1, from coordinate 173,881 downwards.
GTGCTGAATGGAAATTAAAACAGCTGATTATGAATGAAGCCCGTGGTCTGCTGCCCCGCCTGCCTGCCCACCCCCTTGCAGCCTGGGGTGCAGCTTGGCCACCCGCTTGGCCGCCAGAACGCGGCGCAGCTGCGGGGCCGTGTGTTGAGATGGGGAGGCGGAGGGGAGCCGCGTGGAGCCGGCCCGGCTTCCCGGGATGGCTGGGTGAGGGTCCGTGCTCCTGGCAGGCGCACAGAGGGGCGTGTGACATGGTGACTGGGGTGGGCTTCCAAGTTCGCCAGGTCCAAGAAGACGCCTTCCGTGACCCTGCACGGTACAGACCTCCGCAGGCGCCAGGCTGGGCGCGCTCCTTCCTCCTCAGAGCCTCCAGGCGGGCACGCACGTCCATTTTGCAGATGAGAAAACTGGTTGAGGCCAGCAGCTACGCAGCGCTGGTGTGGGGTGTGAAGCCCAGCCCGCGGTGGTGCCCGTGTGTACGGACTGAACGCTGAGTTGGTTGTGACTCTCTGCTGCTGGGCCTGGCTGCGGGGTGGGGGGCCCTGTGTAGGCCAACAGCCTCTCCTGCCGCCTATTAAAGTCTCACACGTATGTGTACACACACACAGAGGCGCCCCCTGGGACAGGAACGCTCAACTCGGTCTTTGCTCTTCTCCCGGGCCCCCCAGTGAGGCGGGGCCCTGCCTGGGTGCGTGGACCCGCATGGGTCCCCGTCCCTGACACACTGACAGGGTCCTAGGAGTGGGCCCGTGGAGGGCCCCGGCCGCAGGCTGGCTGTGCCGGAGACCCCACAGGGAGGAGGAGTTGTGTCCCAGGAACCTGGACGGGTGTCCTGTTCCCCCCGGCCCTCCCGCCGCGGCAGGGAGGCTGGGGGGGCTTCTCTCTGACCTGGCCTGTGACCTCCCAGGCAGCCCATGCCCCAGGCCTGAGCAGACAGCCCTGGACTCTGATTACACTTTATTTTTCTTCTAAGCTTGTGACCAGCTCTGAAGTCCAGTGGAGTTAAGGTCCATTTAAGCGGCTACTTGCCTAAGCCCTTTTGTCAACACGGCCTAATCCCTCGTGGGGGGTGAATGTCGGAAGGCCCGGCCTGTCCAGGCGTGGCTGGCTGCCCAGGGCAGACCTGGAGCAGTTGGGCAGGCGGCATTGCCCCTTAACGGTTGTCCATCCACTTTCGGGGCCTCAGGCGGAGGGCCTGGTCCTTCCAGCACCCACTCCCTGGGGTGTGGCGGGCCTGGGTCCTTGCTCTTACCTGCCTGGGAGTCTCCCAGCTGCCCAGCCTCCCTGTGAGGGCAGGGCAGGGCCAAGCCTGAGGTACGGATCTGGGCCCAAGCACTTGTCCACGGCAGCCCCTGCTGCCCACGGCTGACCAGCGCCTGTGCCGGTTGAGAGAAGGCCTGTGCCGGCACCAGGCTGGCCGGTGGAGCTGCGAAGCTGTGTCTGCGGTCTCGAGGTCTCAGACCCTGGACGCCTGGCTGCTTGTGGCCCGTTTGCCTGGGGATGGGGGGGGGCAGTAACAGGAGGGTCGGTCCACTGATCGCCCTCCGGGCAGCTCTTGGGGACCCGGGAGAGCTTGGAGCCTGGATGAGGGGCATCTGGTAACATCAGAGCCCTCGGGACCCAAAATAGAGCACATTCCCGGGCCTCCCGAAATAACAGGGCCACGTGACTCTGCGGAGGCCGGGCTTGGAGGCGGCCTGCCGAGGCCGTCCGTCTTGGCCTGGGCCCTAGGACTGTTGGGGCGTTTGTTTTGGTAAACTCCGGAGGGGGCTCTGTGTGTTTTGGGGGAAGTGTCAGGGTGAGAAAAACAGCCCTCGGATGGGCTTGGCCGTGGCCGTGGCTGTCGCCTTGCCGGCCTGGACTTGGATGCCTGTCCCGGTGCGCAGCCCTGACCCACTCTGCCTTGGACGCGGTGGGACATGCGGGGGACCCTCGGGAAAGGGGCATGGGGGCGGGCCGGGCGGCTCTGAGCTGGGGCTTGGCAGAGCTGAACAGGCAGCCGTGCGCACACCGGGGTGACCGCCGGGGCCCGGCTCCAGCTCTACCAGCTCGTCCAGCTGTGCCTGTCCTTCAGGGCCTGTGGGGATTTGCGCCTCCTCCGGGAGGCCCTCCGCCCGCCCTCCCCGGCCTCCCCACATCTGGCCCCCGCGCCCATGTGGCTCTTGGGGCGGGTTTCCGGCGGTGGTCTTGTCTGTCGTCCTGGGAGAGGAGGCGCCGGGGGCTGGTTGTGGAATTACTGTACGTGCAGAATGGGGCGGGTGTGTGTGGCATCCGGCATCAGGACGGGGCCCTCGGTGAGTCGGGGTGGGGCACACTTGGGGGGTGGTGTGTGTGTGGGGGCGAAGGCCCCAGAGGCCCGCCTGGAGCCTGTGGAAGCTGCCGCAGCGTTCCACCTTCCCGGCTCTCCTGGGCTCTTTCCACAGTTGGCCTGTTTCCGCAGCGGGTGGTGGTCTCGAGCTTGGCGCGTCCCGTAGGAGCAGAGGGCTCCCGGGTTTGACTCAGCCGCCGTGCACAGGACCGGGCAGAGGCTTGTGAGCTGGCCCGGGACCAGACCTGACCCTCCTTCCCTCTTCCGCCCGCTCCTGGTTTTGTCGGAGTTCATGGCAGCTGGCCCTGGTGGCCAGGGGCTTGAGGTGTTTGGCCCATCGGTCTGTGCCCACGGGAGCCGGCTGCCCGCAGGGTCAGGTACGGGCAGGGGTCTGGACCCTCGAGGGCCCTGGTGGCTGGTGGGGCTGGTGTCCACCGCTGGGTGCCCTTCGAGCCCTTTGCCCTGGCGTGCACCGTGCAGGTATGTGTCCTGGACGCTGTGGAAGGTCAGGGGGCAGGGCCAGGCCCTCCCCTCTCTCCGCCTGCCCTGCCCAAGCCAGGACAGCTCCGTATTCGCTCTCCCGTCCTCGTCTCCTGCGCAGGCCCCTCTGTCCCTTGCTCCCCCACCTGCACCCTCTCGAGTGACCCGGTGTATCCTGGAGACCCTGGAGCTGCCCCTTCATGGGGGGCTGGTGGCCAGGCCTCTGGGGACCGGGTCCCCTGTCCTTGCTGCCTGTGCGTGTGTCCTGCCCGCTGGCCTATCAGAGCCTCCATTGTTCATCTGTAAAATGGACGCGCGTGCCAGCCCTTGCTGGGTGCAGGGGAAGGCAGTCAATTGTGTCCCCTGATGGCCTCCTTCAGACGTGCAGCCTGTGGTCGAGCCTCCCTGTGTCCCCTGTCTGGGTCGTGGCGGGGTGGCGGGGGCCAGGGTGTCCAGGGATGGGGCAGAACAGGACCATGAAGCAGAGGCGTAGCTGCTGCTCTGGCGGCTGCGCGGCAGACGTGGGAAAGAGAGCGGCCCCGCCTCGTCCTCCACGCTGGGAGCACCGATGATGCGCCTGGTCTGGGCTCCCCAGCCCCTGGGAGTGGTGGGCGAGGGCCTGACTTGCACGCCCACCGAGAGCCTGGTGCGGGATGTTTGAGCAGTCGTGCCCCAGCGCCTCAAAGGCTGGGAAATTGCACCCTCGTGTTACAGAGCAATTGTCTAGCTCAGCAGCAGAATGAGCGTGAAATGGAGCAGAAAGCAGCTAAGTAAGATTGGCCCGGGCCGACGCAGGGGGGAGTGGGGACACGCGCGCGGCGTGCCCTGTGTGCCGTACCCTGGCCGCCCAGCCAGCCCGCCCGCCGCCGGCTGTCCCGCGTCCCTCCGGCTGCGTGTCCCTGTGTCCCCGAGACCCGCGTCCCCGCGCAAGCGGGGCAGGTGAGCCTGGCGCCCGCGCAGGGCCCCCTTCCATCCGTAGCCCCCGTCTGTCCCCTGTCTCTGAATGCCCCCTATGGCACGTCCAGGGCCCTGTGCTGCCCGCCCGAGACAGTGCCGCCGTCCCCTGGGTGCCCGCTGTGTCCCTGGGCCTGGGTTTCTAGCCCCGTGACGGCCTCGCGGGGACGGGCCCGTGTTGCTGTGGGGGCTGTCGGGCTGGACTCGCCTCTGGGCAGTTCTGCCTGCCTTTTCTCAGCTCCGGTCGGGCCCCGAGTCCTGGGACGGGCGCCGACCACCTGATCCTCAGGGGGCGTCTTCAGAAACCACCTGCCTGGCGGGCCCTGCGCCCGTGTCCTGTCCTGCCTCCGCGGGAGCTCTGTTAGATGCCCTGGGCCCTCGGGTGAGCGTTCTCCTCTGGGAGACCCGATGGGGCTTGAAGCTTCACTGCCCTCGTTCTCTCCCATTCACCCTGGAGGGTCCTCCTCCCGGGTCGTCCCTCGCTGGGGGTAGGGCCAGAGCCGAGGGTGGAGAACCACGGGCTGGGTCACAGCTTGAAGGCAGCCTCAGGACCCCTGTGGCCTGGGGTCCCCGCCCTCACCCCCCAGGGCGGAGCTGTCCGCACCAAATCCCTCAGGGCCCCGGTGGGTGCTGGGGGTGGGCAGCCACACCTGGTCCCCAGGGCAGGGCGGGGCCTCGCCCCCAACACACGCACACAGATGCTCGTGACTGCGCACCCCACGCGTCCGTGCACACACATCCACGTATACGACCAGCTGCACGCATGTGCGCACACGCGCACACTCTGCCGCGAGGGTGTGCACGCACACACACCCAGGCCCGGCCTTCCCAGCCGGTTCCAGCACAGTCCCCACGAGGTCTTCCTTAGAAGGACTCAGGCCTGCTGGCTGGCTCCGGTCCACTCAGCGCCCGGGGAGCACCTGCCCGGTGCTGGCCGGGCCTCGCCGACCCGTGGAGCTGGGCGTGAGCGGTGGGGGTGGCCAGGCTTCCTGCTGGAGCTGGTTCTGGCGGGGACTCTGGTGGAGAGGCGGGCTTGCAACAGGTGTGGGGGAGGGCCATCTGGAGCAGGGTCAGCTGAGACCAGCGCCCAGAGGCCTGCCCCCCGGGCCTGCGTGGCCTAAGCTGGGAGAGGCACTACTGTGTGAGAGGCGGCTGGTTGACACGGGGACAGGGAGGGGCCCCGGGCCATGGGGGATCTGGGTTAGGCCGCCAGCTCTGAGCAGAGGGTGAGCCGGCGGCAGGCAGGGGCTGGAGGGGAGAGGGTCCTGGGTGGGCTGGGAGCCCGACGTGGCCGGTGCCCCTGTGAGTGGGCCCGAGCCTGGGCCGGGGGTGAGGACCCCACGTGGCTTCCTGGGGGCTCAGGCTGGGCCTCTGGGCTGGAGTTAGCTGTGCCTTCCTTGCGCACGGGGCCGGGAGAGGACCCAGCCCCTCGTGCGGGCTCATCCGGGCTGCACGCTGTCTGGCCAGGCCTTAGTTTCCCTGGCTGGCCGCGGGGCACGGGGCTGCTGTGACGGGTCCTCGTGGAGGCTGCGGCTGTCCTGAGCCTGGAGCCTCTGGCGCAGAGGGGTGGGGATGGAGAGGGGAGCGAGCTGGGCCTGGGCCAGCCGCGTGTAAATCCTGCAGCGGCCACGGATCCGCCCCGCGGAGTTCAAAGCTGGCCCCGGGTGCAGCTGTGGGGCTGTAATGAGGTTACTGATTCAGCCGGCTTCCTGGTGCTGCCGCGCAGAGCGGAGGGAGGCCGGGAGCTCCGGGACGGGTCTAAGTGGCCCGTAATTGACCAATTTAGCTTAAGTGTCCGCGCTGGCCCCGGGCAGAGGTCAGGTGGTGGCAGCCCAGGTGGCCGGAGTCGCTGCGCTCACGGGCCCCTGACGGGTGGCTGCCTTCTGCCCCGCCCTCGGGAGCGGGCGCCAGTTGGGCAGCTGGCCCCGAGCCCCCGCCGCGGGGCCCCTGCCACCGTCCCCTCCGTGCCTGTCTGTGGGCCCGTGTCCTCCAGAAGCTGTGTGCTGTTCCCGGTCAGCCCCTGTGTGTGTGCAGGATGCGGGGCGGCGGGCGCTGGGACGGGGTGCGGGGCTTGGATGTGGGGTGACAGCGTTGCCTTGAAGAAACAGCAGAGGGCCGGCTCGGGAGCACGCATGGCCCCGCGCCATCCAGGAACGCGCCGGGGGTTGAGGAGTGGGGTGGAGGTCACCAGCAGCTGCGGTCGTGGCAGCTCCCCCTGCACCATGGAGGGCGTGCTCAGGGTCTTGTCCAGGGGCTGGCGGGCCAGCCTGGGCCCCGCTCTCTGGAGAATCTCGGCCTCTTATCCAGAGCACCCACCTTGCCGGCCGTTTGGCCCTGAGAGGCCGGGCCAGGTGTTGGGGGCACTGGGCAGCGGTGGACGGTGGTGACCTGGCTGAGCCGTCCCCCTCAAGTGGACAGGCCCCGTGGTCTGCGTTTTGGGGATGGGGCTTTCAGACTTGGGGAGCTTGAGGGATGTGCCCAAGGTGTCCCGGCTGATGCGGGCCCAGAAGAAGGTCAGTGCTGGAGTCCGGGCGGTGGTGGGCCTCCTTCTTGGAGACACGCCTGCTGTGCACGCCCGTGACCCAGCTTTGTCTGGAGCAGCTTTGGGGTGCCCTCAGCAGAGGCTGTTGCTTCCTGGAGACACCTCATTGAGCTCTTGGGGATCCCCTGAGCCCCACCGTGGTTGCCCCACCTGGGCGGGCAGGTGGTCGTCCCCACCCCACCTGCGTGGGTCAGGAGAGCCCGTGTCCTGCAGGGCTGCAGCCCAGGCCTGGTGGACAGTCCAGTTTGCTCTCTGGCCAGCTCGCTGCGTGTCCGGGCAGATCCCGTCTCTCCTACCGTGGTTTCCCTGGGGCCCTCTGGCTGCTGGAAGTGTTGGCCTCTCGCCCTTGGCCTCCTTCCCCTGAGCCGGGGACCGCTCCTCAGGAAATGGCCCCCTGTCCTCTCCCTGCTGAGGGGGCAGGCCCGGGGCTGTGGGAGCTGGGAAGTCGGCTGAGCGTTGGCCAGACGGTCGGTCCCGGTGGGCCCAGCTGCCCAGCTCTGGTTCTCACCTGAGATATTCTGGTGAGGCGGTTTGGGGGTGAGCAGCGTGAGGGGGAGGCTTGAGCGTTGCCGATGGAGGTCGGGCGGGGCCTGCGGGTGCCGTCGTGCCTGCCACCCCCCGAGGCCAGTTCGGGTCTCGTCCCCTGGGATTCTCCGTGGGGCCCCCCATTGCCCTGGCGCGGCCCTCAGGCTTCTGCTCAGGATCCCGTGACCCTCACCCCCTTCCCCTGCACTCAGCGCCGCTCACTCTGCTTTCTGGCTTTCTCGTGTTCAGAGCTGGTCAGTGAGAAGAAGTGTCAGCCCTGAGCGGGGGGGCCGTGTGCGCCTGGGCTGGCCAGTCACCTTTCCGGGTCTCAGTTGCCTCAGCACTCACTGCCTGGGGAAGTCAGGGAGGCTGCAAAGAGGAGGTGATGTTGTTAGGCTTTAAGGGATAAGCTAGAGTTTGCTGGGTGGGTGGTGGGTCAGGACCCACCCTGGCAGGTTTCAGAAGGATCCAGTGGCACAGCCAGGCCTCTGGCTGGGTGGCCCGTCTGCTGGTGAGGCGCCACGTGAGCATGGGGGTGTGGTCAGCTGCTCTAGGAATAATTAACCTTGGGAGGAGGGGAGGCCGGCAGTGGGCCTGGCCGGCACCTGGGGGCAGGCAGCCCCTCTGGGCCCGTTCCTGCTGACCTGACGTCCCCTCTGCTGCCTGGGCCTGGGACGTGCTGGTCTGGAACGAGACCACGCTGGCCCTCCTTGTGGGCTGACACCAGCTCCGGTTCCTGGGGAATTGGGTGGCCGGAGCTGGGCGCCCTCCACGTGGAGCAGCTGGGGGTCCTTTCCTCTGTCGCCTGTCTGTCCCCCCACCCCTGGTTCATCGCCAAGATTCTCCCGCCCTCGCCGTGGAGCCTCCTGCCCGAGCGCTGTCCTGCCTGGTGGCTCCTCACTCGCCCCCTCCTCGCCTGGATTGAGGAGAAACAGCTCTGCCTGGGGCCAGAGTCCACGGGAGGCAGCAGAGCCGCCCCTGCCCCACCCCTGCTCCCGGACTTTCTGCCCAGGGTCAAGGTCGGGGGGCAGGGGTGGGAAGGCAGGAGGCGGGGGCCTTGGACGCCGAGTGCCAGGCCACTCTGGGCTCAGACGGACGCTGGGTGGGCCACGACCTTCCAGGGTCCAGCTGGAGGGTCTCGGACGTGGGGAGGGGAGCCAGGGCCTCCCCGCTTCCCTTGTCTGTCTCCCTGGACACAAGGTGGGTGCCAGCAATGGCCAGGGGGCTGCTCAGAGCTCCCTGGCCTGCCCGCCCCGGCCCTGCCGCGTGAACTTTGTGACTTGGAGCGTGTTACTTCCTCCCTGTTTATCTCGATTTCCTCATTCGTGAAATGGAAGGAAGGATGTCGGGCCGCGTCGGAGCTAGAAGTGCTGCTCCCTGCCGGGACCCTTGGCCAACTCTGCCAGTCAGGCGGGCTCTTGCTCCTGGGGCGGGGGGACCCCGAGACCGTGGTGGGCTTGGCTGGAGGCCTCGTTTGCCGCTAAAGGCGGAGTGGCAGGTGCTGCTGCAGCCTCGGAAAGTGTTTGTGGGCTGAGTTAGTGTCTTCCGAAAACCCATCTGCCTGCTCCCTCCACTTGAGACTCAGTCATTGAATGCCCCCTCTGGGGGTCCGTCCCCACTCCCAGGGGAGGGGAGTCCTGCTGTGTGTGTCTGTCTACCCCCGGGCCGATTCCTGGGCGTGGAGCAGCCCTCGGGGGAGCTTGAGGCCAGGGCCAGGCGGTGTGTGTTCCTGTCCCCCCACGTCTGCTCTGCTCTGAGTGCCGCAGAGGCCGCCGCCGCCCGCTGCTGGACAGAACCCGGGTTTCCCTTGGACCCAGTGCCCGGATGCAGCGTGGGGGGCCCTCAGCCCCAGGCGATGCCCTGTTGAGACCTGGTTCCTTCCTCTGCAGCTGAGGCTGTCTCGTTGAAACCTGGCCGGTGGGGCGAGAGGTTCAGAACTAGCCTCCCTCCTGCCTGCCATCGTCTGTCCGTCCCTCTGTGTGTCTGGCTGGCTGGCTGGCTGAAGACGCTTGGCTCCTGCTGGTCGCGGGCCTGGCAGGGCTGTGTGCGGCCCAGCCCCCGAGCTGGTGAGAGGTGCTCGGGGTCCGAGGGGCTGGGTGGACCCCAGCACCATCATCTGTGTCACTGAAGACCAGAGTCTTCAACCCCCTCTGGGTCTTCTCCGTAAAGTGGGGCTGATAAAGCGTGGGGCTGATAAAGCATGGCAGAACAGGTCACTTGTGGTCGACAGGCGTGGTCATGCCTGCCTCTGCTGTCGGGGAGGGGATGTCGTGAGTGGGGCGTGGGAGGACCGCAGGCGGCAGAGGGGGCACAGGAGAAGCGTCGCCGGTTTGCCCTGGTGTCCCTGGGTTGGGATCTCTAGGTTGGGTCGTGAAGGATGCATAGGAGTTTGCCTGGGAGAAGTCAGCTTCTGCACGCCCAGATGTGCGTGTTAGTTCTGTAACTAACGTGTCTGAGGCCTCCCACCCAGAGTTTCTTGCATCTCCTGCGTGGCTGGAGCTGAACCAGCGAGGGGGAAAGGTAGAGATGGAATCCGAGGGCCCAGAGAAGCCTCTGGAACTTTTGTCTCAGGAGGTGGAGCTGTTGGAAGGTCCTGGGCCAGGGAGGGTGGCGTCTGGCTTGTGTGTGAGGAGGGGCCGGTGGGCAGGGCAGGGGGCCTGATGACCTAGGCAGAAGCGGTCCGGGCCTTTGGCCCTGTGCGTAGGAGGGCCTGGGGCTGTGCCTTTTACCCACTGAGGAGATCATAGCCGGGGCGGGTTTGGGGCGTCAGGACTTCGGTGTGGGAGCAGCCTGGCACCTGGCCGCTGCCGCCTGGACCCAGGCAGCTGGGCGGGCTGGAGCTCGCGCCGTGGGCCACCGGTGCAGATGGGCGCCCAGGGGGACGGCAGATGCTGCAGGCCAAGTGCACCGCAGAGCCCGGGGCGTCCGAGAGCGTCCGAGGCCTCGCGGGGCCTTGCTTGCAGGCTGGAAGGGTGGGCAGGTGCGCAGGCACGGCCCCCAGCCTGAGCCGGGCTCCCACGGCGCATTCGGTGCCTGCCGACGTCCTCCCGGCCCTGTGGCTAGCTCGGGGCGCGGGCCTCCTCTGCCCAGGCGCAGTCTGGCAGGACCGCGGGCAGTTCTGGTTCTCGGTTGGCCAGCCCCAGTCCAGGTGCCGCCCCTCTGACCCCGGCTGGCACCCTTCCCGCCCGCAGTCCCAGGGTCACGGGGCCAGGTCACACCTCCCAGGCCCTCGCTGGCCGCGGTCCTTGGGAGGCAGGCCGGCGCCCGTGTGTGTCTCCCTGTTGCCCTGCCCGCAGCTCATTGCTGCGAGCTGCCTGCTCCTGGACAGTCCCCGTGTCTCCCCTTCGGGAGCGGGGCACTCTCGCGGCCGGCTGACGGGGGGATGGAGTGGCTCTCGTGCCCACGCTGGTCCTGGAAGGGGCTGATAAGCTACGGAGTCACTATCGCGGGGGCAGCCAGGGAGCCCCAGGCCCCTGGCCCGGACAGGGGGCAGGCAGATCGTGGCCTTGGGGGAGCGAGTGGGCCTCATAGGGAGACCCTCCGGGGCTCTGGAGGCGGCCTGCCTGGGCCTCCCTGCCCCGCTGACCCTCGGCCCCTCCTGGTGCAGGCCCCCCCCCACACGCGTGTGCACGGTGCGCCCCTCCCTGCTGCCACTGCCGTCTCCTCCCCGCCGCCTGGACGCCCTGCTTGGAGCCTGGTGGCCCTTGGCTCACGTGCCCGTGTTGGGTGGGTCCCTGCTGGCCCTGCGTCTCTTGGACTTGGCCCTCAGGACCTAGAGTCCAGGGGGCCCCAGGGTCTGCCCTGTCATCCTCTGTTCCCCCGCACGGGACCCCCGCCTCACGTGCTCCGGCCGGCTTGGGGGTCTGTGAGCCAGAGGCCGCTGGAGAGAAAGGCCAGGATTGCGAGTGGCGTGTGTTTGGGCCCCCCGTCCTCAGGGATCCCCATCCTGCCCAGACCCTCCTTGGGGACTTGGAGCCAGGACCCCGTGGGGGCGCAGAGACGGGGTCGGGTCACCCCTGTGGCCGAGTTCCGGGGCCAGAGCACACGTGTGAACCTCTGTGTGCCTGAGTGGGTCGCGTGTGCCCACACGGGCACGTCCGGCCTGGAGATGTACCCACAGTCCTTGTGGGCCCTCAGGGCTGGGAGCCTGGCTGAACGGCAGGCGTGGGCAGTGCCCGGGGTGTGTGCAGCAAGACCCGGCTGGTCCGAGGGGCAGGGGGCCTGAGGGACAAGCACGCTGTGCAGGATACTGGGGTTTCTCCTGAGGGCTGGGGGGCGGGGAGGCCCCGACGGGGAGGACGCGGGGGTCCGCGGGCAGATGTATGCTGGAGGAAGACCGCGGGGCTGTGCGGAGGGGGGTCTGGGGCCAGAGGGTGCTGGGTCAGACTGCCAGTGTCACCCCCAGTCTCCCCGGCCAGCCCCCTGGAGCTCCCTCTGGTTCCAGGCCTGGGGGAGGGGTCAGATGAAGGTTAGACCCAGGGGTGGGGGCGGAAGGGACCCCAGGAGGGACGAGGATGCTCTGAGAAGGCCTGCAGTGGGCGGGGGCTCCTCCGCGGCCGCTGTCCCGCTGCCCCGGGCCTGTGCTGTGGCGACCACACTCATGGTCATCAGCGGTCACCCGCCCTTTCAGCAGGCGCCCTGGGCAGGCTCAGATGGTCGACGAGCGCTGACCCAGCACGGGAGGGTCTCCCTGGACGAGGCGGGTGGTGGAGGGTCCCCGCCTTGCCAGAGCTGGGGGTTGGAGAGATGAGGGAGTCCCAGCCCCCTTCTCGTGCCCTCTGGCTGGCTGTCTTCTCTTCCGAGCGATCCTGCACCCTGGGAGCACGGGACGGCCCTGAAGCCAGGGTCAGTCACGCACACTTTGGTGCAAGTGAGCCTGACGCCAGCCCTGCAGGCTCCGCAGGGGAGGGGGGCGTGGAAGGCTTCCTTGCGTCGTGTGCACGAGGACACGGGTCTGAGCCGCTCGGAGAGCCAGGCCCGCCCCTCACGGTGGTCTGGTTCCCTCGTGTCCTGCCTGCCCGCCTTGGACGGAGTGCTCTGCTGATGGTGAGGGTCCCGGGCGGGGGAGTCCCGGCAGAGGGAGGCGGTGGGCCGGAGCCGTGGGCGGGGCGGGGATCTGCGTCCAAGGCCCGCAGGGCCTCAACACTTCGCCCAGGGTCACCTGGCTGGTCAGCGGCAGTGCTGAGATCTGAACCTGGCTCTTGTGGGCCCCCTCTCGGGCCTTTCCTGCGCAGGGCGCAGAGCTGGCCTCCTGGGGGGCTGGAAGCCGGGTGGAGGAGACGCTCCTCATCCGGGAGGGGCGCAGCGTGGAGCCCGCCCTCCCGGCCGGCCGGGCGATGCCGTGTTTCCTACACAAACAGCCAGGGCTGGCCGGAGCAGGTTTATTTTTATTTCCTATTTTTACTTCCCAGTGGGTTCTTTTTAGCAGCTCTGGGTTAGATAGGACCCCGCCCTCCAGTCTCCACCCGGCTTCCTGGCGCAGTCCTGGGCCCTCGGGGAAGCCGAGTGCGTGTGTGTGTGTGTGTGTGTGTGTGTGTGCGCGTGCGTGCGTGCGTGCGTGCGTGTGTGTGTGTGTGTGTGTGTGTGAGAGGCCCTGGTTCAGCTGCGTGGCTTGCACGCGCCTGGTGGCGGGGAGCTCGTTTCTCCCCAGGTCGTCCTGAGGTGGCCTCTTCCCATCCCCGGGGGCCCATCGTGGGGTGTGGGCGGTGGCTGTGGGTGTGCCCCCGGCTCACGAGCCTGTGTCTTGACGCCCTGCCCTGGTTCTCTGCTGGAAGTTGAGGTTGGGGGTGGCCGTGGCGGAGGAGGAAGGGTGATCAGCGTGGGCCGTCTGCTGGGCAGAGTGGGCTGGGGACACGCAGGTGAACAGCGTGTTTGCCTCGGGCCTGGCTGGGCAGGCTGTGCCGAGGGCAGGCCTGGACTTGGCTTCCTGCAGACCGCATCTGCTGGGCCCAGGCCCGACTCACTGAGGGAGCAGCCCGCTGCGGGGTGGCGGGGGTGACGTTGGAGGGTCTGGCCGGCCGAGGTTTTCCGCGATGGGTGTGGGGACGTGGGAACCCCGGGTTGGGGGCTCACCCCGGGTTGGGGGCTGCCTGCGTGGGTGCAGCTGGGTCTTGCGCTGGCATCTGGCATGCGGTGGTGGGTCCTGGCCTCCCGGGTCAGGCCTGGGTGGGCCTGGGGCTCAGGTGGAGAGCTGGTGGGCTGCAGTCCAGCCCCTGGCCTGCTGCCGGCCTGTGCCCAGCCTGCTGCACCCCCCGTCTGCGGGTGTGGGCGGGCTCGGAGGACCCTTGAGGCCTCTCGGGTTGTGGGTGTGGGGCCACCAGTCCCAAGCGTCTGCACACCAGGAGACCGAGGCGCCCGGGCTGGGCACCCTGCGTCGTGCGGTCTGCCCCAGGCCTTCCGTGTGGAGGGGAGGGTGGGACAGGCCACGGTGGCAGGGTTTATCCAGGGCTCACTGTGGGACTAGCAGGGGCCCGTGGGGTCAGAACGGAAGGCCTGTGTGGTCCTGCCATTGGGGAGCCGCTGGCCTGGACGGGGACACAGAGGCTCGTCCATCTCTCCAGCCCTCCATTGTCGCTGCCAGAGATGGACCAGCAAGTCTGGACGAGACTCCAGTGTACTTCGGGTGCCTGAGGACGCAGGGCGGTGTGGTCAGGAAGGGCTGTGAGTGGGATGGATGGAGGACACTTGGGCCTCGCCCCGTCCTGCTCTGTGCCCAGGGGGGCCCTCTCCATGCCCGCCGCTCCATCTGTTGGCAGTAACGCAGGTGCCAAGCAGCTGGTTGAGCCTGGATTCACGCCTGCTGAGCCCACTCGTTCCTGGGACCCTCTCCCACTCCGTAGGTGCTGGGTGGGCTTCCTGGGTGGGCTTGGGCAGCAGTGCCCAGACCCACCTGGTGGGTCTGGGGATTCTGACCCACGGGGCCCGTGGAGGGTCCCCAGGGAGGAACCGGCTGGGCCTTGTTCCAGCCCGCCATGCACTGGCTGGCTCAGGGGGCCTCCGTGGCGGCTGCTGCCCTGCACGAGGTGGCCTTCCTTCCAGGCCGAGGAATGTGGCTGGCCCCGTCCAAGAGGTGCCCGCTGCTGCCGGCATGTGGCTGCCGAGACCGCGGGGAGTCCCTTCGTCAGAGGCCAGAACACTGGATCCTGTGGCTGAGGCGGGTGGGGGACACCTCCTCCTTGGAGACGGCGAGATTTCTACGCGCCCGCCCTGTAGAGGCGCCGAGCGCAGAGGGTGTCTGGCTGGGGGGGCTGCCTTGCCACTGCTGGGAGATGGGGTTCCTCCCAGGAGCCTGGGGCAGCCACGTGCGGGCTGGGTGGCCCTGCGGGGGCAGCCCTCCTGAGCCTCGTCTGGGTGCCCCCTCGGCCCTTCGCTGCTGAGTGACCTGGGGCAGCGTGTCCGCCTGAGCCCGGGCTTTGTCCTCTGTGGAGGGGGTGGTGACACTTCCGGGGTGGTCGTGGGGGTGAACCTTCAGTTCTGGGGGCCGCGCTGACCCTCGGAGTCCTCGTCTGCAGGTTGGGGAGAGGAGTCTTCCCCACAGTGCCCGTGGGACCCAGCGGCGGGCCGGGCTGTAGGGGGAGATGTGGGAGTTGGCCCCGAGTTTCCCTGAAAGGGGCGGTTGCAGACCCTTCTGGGGCCCAGGAATCCCCCAGGATCAGGAGGGGAGCCCCCTTGCCGGGTGCCGCCTGATGCAGACGTGGGGGTATGGCGCTAAGCGCCTTGTCCCGTCCTCACTGGCCTCGCCCCCCTCGCGGCCTGGGCAGGGGCGCGCGTTCTGGTAGGCGGCTCCCTGGTGGCCGGGCTCTGGGGACCTGCGCCCCCCACCCCCGCCCCCAGTGAGCGCGGCCCCAGGCCATGGGATGGTGTGATTCCGGGCGCCTCTCTTCCTTCAAGCAAAGAGGATCTTTCGAAACTGTGGGAAAGAGCATTTCCTCCCCAAACGCGGGTGGTGGGGCGGGGGCTCGGTCAGCAGATGTGACGTCCCTGGCGTCCTCTCACCCTTCTCTACTCCCGTCCGTGACACTCGCGGGCCTGTGGCCAGAGGGCTGCGCGGGTGGTCGGGCCTGCAGGTGCCCCCGCAGGGCGGAGCCCCCCGCAGAGCGGAGCCCTGAGGGGTCCCTGCTGGCCGTGTGTGCCGTGTGTTTGCAGCTCTGAGCCTTCGCTCTCGCTTTTCCCGCTGCCGGGTGGGCCTGCCCTGCCCTCCCCTGGTTCTTCGTCCCAGGAGCCTGATTCCCGCGCCCCTCCACCTCGAAACTGTCCCCCGGCCTGAGCCCGCGTCTGCTCTCTGCCCCAGGAGGAGATCTGGCCAAGCACGCACGCACGCACCCGGCCTGTCCTGCCCCAGGCCCAAGTGGGTCCCTTCCTGTACTGACGGGCAGAGAAGATGCTGTGGTCCCGTGGCGGGGGCGCTGGTCCCGCGGGCCGGGCCGGGCCGGGCCCGGGGGCGGGAGCTGGGCTTCAGCGATCTCGCTTCCTGCCCACGCTGCTGCTGGAAGGGGCTGTGATTTGGCCCCCCCCCCCCGTTCCCTGCCCCGGGCTCCTGACTCAGCAGCCACAGGGTCGGGTTGAGGGGGGGAGACCGGATTTCTCGACCAAAAAAACCCAGCCTGGGGCACCCATGGCCCAGATTTCTTTTGCGAAGGTGGGAAGTCGAGCCCCGGGTTCCTGTCTGGGTTCCCAGCAGGAGGATGGGGTGGGGCTGGAGTCGGGTCTGGGCCCTGGGGCCGCGTGCCACCCCCGCCTCCCCGCCCGGCCGGACTGCCCTTCCCCTGGTGCACCACCCTCTGTGGCTCCCCAGTGCCCGCAGGATGTGGCTCTTGCTGCCGCCTGGCCCTGCTCTCCTGTGACCCCTCCGCCCCCCGCCCCACGTCCCTCGGTCCTCAGGAGCCACGCCTGCCCTGTCCTCGGGTCCTGCCTACCTTCCCGCTCCATCAGGTGTCTGCAGGGGTATGTCCTCCTCCAGGAAGGCCCCCTGGGTTAGGTCCCCTCCCCTCACTGTCACGGTGTCAGAGTCTCATCCCCTGGAAGGAGTGGCGGGCGTGGCCTCGGAGCCCCCCAGCATCAATGCTGGCCGATGGTCAGACGGCGAGTGTGGGGTCGGGGCCGCCTCCCGGGGCCCTGGGCCAAGCGGAGCGCTGGGGTCTAGTGCTCACAGAGCCTGTTGCTTCGGCTGCTTGAATGGGAGGGCCCTTTGCCCGGTGGTGTTTGGGGGCCCCTCTGCCTGGAAAATGGGAGTGGGGGGCCGCAGGGGCCATCGTGAGTGCCCAGGCCCAGGGCCTCGGGCGGCGTCTCCTTGCCTGTCGGGGGGCACAGCCACTCCCCCTGGGGTGTCTCAGAGCCGATGCCGGCGCGACCTGAGCGTGTGCCCAGGGAAGGAGCCAGGCCTGTAAATGGAGGCTTCGTGTCCCCTGGGCCAGCAGCGGTGGGGGCACCTGGTGGGCTCGGGGCCCTTCCTGCCCAGCCCTGGGGCCAGAATGGACGCGGCCCTTTGGGTGGGTTGGCTCCTGGGGTTGGGCAGCCGCAGTCCTGGCCTCAGTGGCCTCCAGCAGCAGGGGCCGCGGCCACAGGCTTGGGTCCGCGTTCTGGGCCCGGCCCTTCCTGGAGGTCTTAATCCAGAGTCTAATAGCAGCCCCCTTGTCCGCCCCCCACCCCCCACGGTGCTGCCGGCAGCCGCCTGCTTGGCCCCTTGAGGGGCTGGAGAAGCATCAGCTGGGGGGGCTCTGCCCCTGGGGAGGGGGCGGGCAGGAACAGCTGAAGCTGACGGGAGTCGCGGGGCGCGCTCCCCTCTGCTCCCGCTCCGCGGCCGCCTCTGTGCACGGCCGGGAGTGGAGAGGCGTTGGGGGCTCACCCCCAGCCTGATCGTTCGTGACTAGACCTGGGTCGCCTCCTGGCGCCGCGGCGGGCTGTCCACGGCGCTGCTGCCTCTGCTTTGCAGGCGGCGCCGCACGCCCCTCCTGCGGAAGCCCCCCTGGATGACCCCCCCGGGAGGGCCCCTCCACACCCACGGCCCTTGCCTTGTGCGTCTGGCGTTTCTCCCCCCTCCCCCGCCTGCCGCGTAGGGACCCTGTGGGGAGCAGGGGGTGGTGGCAGGTGGGCGTGGGTCGCGGGGCTGATGCCTGCTTGCAGTGCTCGCTCACCCGTCCCGGCACGCCGGACCAGGTCTTGCTGTCCTTCTGCGGTCCCTTCCCCGCTGCGCCGTGGTCCTGGGGGCGAAGCCGCAGCCCCGGGCCTGGCACTGGTCCGTGCTCCCGCGGGACCAGCCTTCCCGCTTTGCTTCCTGCTGCGGGAACGTTCGAGCACGTGCTGTGCCTGACCTGAAACCTCCCTCCCCGACGGCCCCTCCCCGCCCCGCGGACCCCGGGTGGTCGCCGCGGCCCTGGCTGCACCCACCGTCACCCTCTGCCCCCTACCGAGTCTGCCCTTTTTTCTGAGGCTCTGCATCCGCACGTGGTTCGCTGGAGGGGCCCCCGTCCCGACCCCTGACTGGGGCCCGAGTTCTGCGTCTCTGCGGGGGTCCCAGGGGCTGTGCCCCCCCGACCCCTGCAGGTCTTCACAGAGGCAGCGCAGGAGGAATGTGGCTGAGGGCGGGGGTGGGGGCTTCTGGGAGCTGCCATCCACCTCCCCCCGCATCCTCCCCAGGGGACCTTGCAGAGCTGGGGTGGTGGGAGCTCTGGGGGCCTCCCACGTGGGCACGGAGCGGCGGGGGGGGTGACAGCTGGGCCTGGCCGAGACCCCGGGTCACAGGACGGGAGGACTCGGCCTGGGGGAGGTGCTGTGCCCCACGCAGTGCCGGGGGCAGCGGAGCCGCTGCCCCTTGCCTGCACTGGCCAGAACCGGGGCCCTGCGAGAGCACCTTGGCTGTGGGGGAGGCCCTGTGCTTGAGGGGGACCCCCGCAGGCTGGGGTGACCGGGGCGGGCACTGGGAGGCGACGGGCAGGTGGAACTAGGGTGGGGGCTGGGGTGTCCCCCTGGATGGACTGTGTTGCTGCAGAGAAGAGAAAGAGTTAAGGGCCGAGGGAAATAGTGATGTTTCTAATTTTCCCGTGTAATTTGATAAAAATGTAAATTGCTGGGCGGACCATGCCCGGCCGGCCGTGGTGTTGACCGAGGTGACCTGTGGGCTTGGGGTGGCCGGCCTGCCTTAGTCTGTGCCCCCTGCACAGAGCCCGGTGCCTCCGCCCCGATGGACGGGCGCTGGGGGGCGGGGGGCGGCCCTCACGGTGTCGGGGTGTCCACCGAACGTGGGGTCCCCGGGGGGCCGGCTCGGAGCTGGGCTCCCCTCTGACCACCCCATCCCCACGTCAGAGGAGCGCGGGGCCTGCGGTGGCGATGGTCGCGTCCTGGGTACGTGGGGTGATGCTGGAGACGCGCTGTCGCATGAGATGGGGGGCCAGGAGGCGCTGGGGGGTGCTCGGGGCAGCCCGTCCAGGGGCCCCAGGGGGGGTCGTCAGCGCAGGGGCCCGGGTTGACGGCAGTGCAGTGGGCTGGGGGGCAGCCATGGGAAGCCCCGCCGCTGCAGAGACCGGGCCCAGGGTCAGGGTGGGGTCCCGAGCCCCTGAGGGTGGTGGCCTTAGGGGTGGGGGCACGGTGGGGCTGGGCTGTGGTTAGAGCCATATCCCACAGGCCAGGACTGGGGGCGCTGGGAATCAGGGTGCTCTCTGAGAATCGGGGTGCCTTGAGGTTTGCGTCTGAGAGGTGGTGCTGTTTGTGGGTCGTGGTTGGGGGGAGGCTGGAGTTGGGGGCGGTCGGTTGGGCCACGCGGGGTCTCATGGAGGCGGGAGGGCCTGGGAACACAGGTGCCTGAGCCGGGGACGGAGCCTGGGAACCTGGGGCCTGTGCTCAGAGCCTGGGTGTCCTCAGGGTGGCGTCTGGTCAGCTCGACCCCAGGGTGAGGGTGGGGGCCGGCGGCAGGGCGTCGGCGCGGCCTTGGCTGATGCGAGGAGCGCAGACGGCATCGGCCGGGCGGGGGTGTTCGCTGAGCACAGGGCACTCGAGGGGGCCCCGCCGCAGGTCAGCGGGTCAAGGGCTGAGGGAGCCCGGCGCTGCTGGCTGGCCCCGTCTTGGCTGTGGGCCTGCCTTCCTGTGAGGGGGGCGCTTCTGCATGTCTGCACCCCTGCCCTGTCCCGGGGTCCATCCCTGGGTGGTGTCCCGCTCGGCCTGGACGCTTGACGGCTGGGCTGGGGGGCGGCCGGGACCTGGGTGGGAGAGCGGAATCCCGAGAGTGGCCCCGAAACGCCGGCCGACTCCAACCTCAGCAACCTCAGCCCGGCTTGGCCCGGGCTCTGGCTCCGCCAGCGTCCCCGGGAGCTGCCGTGTTGGCCAGCGGGCAGAGCGTCTCCGGGCAGGGGCCGGCGTGTCGGCCGAGACCCAGTTTCTCTCACGAGCAGCGTGGGCAGGGCCGCGCTGAGGGGCTGCTGAGTGGGTTCGTGTCGGCCCTGGGCTCACGGTGGGGATGGGGGTCCCTGAGCCCTGCTCCGGCCCCGGAGCGCCCGCGTGGAGTCTCTCCCAGGAGCAGGGCCTGGGCCTGGGGCCGCCCCCCGCCCACGCTGCTGCGCCTGCACACCTGGGCCGGCGGCTCTGGGCGGGGGGGCGACCCTGCCTCGGGGAGAGCTCGCTGGGCTTGGGGCGGGTGCACGCCTGGTGGTGGAGGAACCAGTGGACAGGGAGTCGCGGTCTTCTGGGGGCTCTGGGGAGGAGGGCGCTGAGGCTGGCTCGGTGGGTCAGGTGGGGACTCACGCCAGCATCCTGCTGGGAACGCTTCCCCCTCCTGCCCTGCGGGACCCCGCTGCCCTCCCCGGGCACACGCCTCTGCCCAGGGTGTGCGCAGGCCCGGGGTCAGGAGGGGTGGGTGTCCAGATGGCCGGGTGTGTGTGCATGCCCAGCGATACCAGGAGAGGCAGTGCTGATTGCGGGCTGTGATTAAACGACCTGTCCAGGCCGGCTGGGCAGCTGGTCAGTGTCAGCTCGCACGGCAGGATGTGTGGACGCTGTCCGCTACGGCGGGGGGAGAGCATGGGCTGCTGGGAGCCTCGGGGGCGGGTGCTGCGGGGTGGAGAGTCAGACACGCCGCTGGGGTTTGAGACCCTGGCCTGCCCCACCTGCCCGCCCTGGGGTGGAGGGTCAGACACACCGCTGGGGTCAGACACCCCAGCCTGCCCCACCTGCCCGCCCTGGCCCTGGCCCCTGGCCCCTCTGAGCCTCAGGCCCCTCGTCTGTGGAGGCGGCTGCCTGTCACGCTCTCGCATCTGGGTGGAGCAGAGGCCCCTGGCGGCTGGTAGGTGGTGTGGGCCCCCCGGGGGCGCCTGCCATGGGCTCCTGCTCCGTGGAGGCTGGCAGTTTCCACGCGGGGTCTTCCTCCTTGGAGGCCCAGCGGGCACGTGGACGACGGACGCTCCCAGACCTGTACCCGGGGTCGCCATGTGGACGCCTGGCCGGCTGCATGGGGGCCTCGACTGTCCCTCCCTCCCCGGGCGGCGGCTAACCCCAGATGTTTTCCTCCTGGGTCGGGAGGCAGGCGGGAGGGAGGTGGGCGGGCGCCTGGGGCCGCGTTGCAGGGGGGCTGAGGGTCCCGGGTCCCCTCTGTGCTCATCTCTGTTCTCAGCTGGCCTTTCCCTGCTCCCGGGTCAGGGTGGGCAGACGCCCCGCGAGGGCCGGCAGGGCCTCCCGCCTCAGCGCCCCCGCCTGTGAAGCGGGGGCAGCCGACGCGGCAGTCGGGAGGAGCGTCTGCACCATGAGGCCCGCCTGCTGGCTCGTGGGCGATGCGGGCGGCGGAGGCCGCTCTCTGTGGTCCCCTTAGAAAGCGATGGCCCTGGGGACGGTGCTGATCCTGGGGGCGGGCCGGCCGTGGAGGTCCAGACAAGGCAGGGTCGGAAGCAGGAGGCCAGGGAAGCTGCTGGAGGCCTTGGGTCCCTTGCCTCCCCTTCGGGGGCTCACCCCTTGTTGGGGTCTGTGAGCCCAGGGCAGGGCGCTGAGCAGGGAGGTGTGCGTGGCCCGGCGATGGGACGGAGCTGAATGTGCACGGGCAGGTATCCAGCCCGGCCCTGACCTGACCGCGTCATCCCAAACCCGGTGCCCTCCCAGTGCGGGAGCCCCCGGCAGGGCAGGGATCCGACGCCCCGGGAAACGTGATCCCCTCCCTGGCCTGTGAATATTTCATCAGTGGATTAAAAATTGAAGCGGAACCGTCGTGCCCCACCCGGGAGGGTGGGGGAGGGACGCTGGCGCCGTTTCTCTCGATAACGGAGCCTTGTCAATTAGAAAGCGGCGTTGCCGTTTAAGAAGCCGCTGTGCGGCCCTCTTTAATTAGGGCCGAGATGTAGTGACCAATCCGCTGCCGTGAATGAATTTTTAACCATCCGAGTGAAGGGTGGCCGGTGCCCAGCGGGGTTTGCCAGGGTGGGTGTTCCGGGGGGCCTCCGAGATTCGTGGGGGCTGTGGGGCTGGCCGGGCAGGGGCATCCGGCCTGTGCTGGCGATGGCATGTTTGTGTTCGGCGTGTGTTGGTGGTGGGGGGTGTGTGTCTGGCGTGTGTTGGTGGGGTGTGTGTGTGTGTTTGGCGTGTGTTGGGGGTATCTGTCTGGGGTGTCTTGGTGGTGGGGTGTATGTGTCTGGCGTGTGTTTGTGGGGTGTGTGTGTGTCTGATGTGTGTTGGTGGGTGTATGTGTCTGGCGTGTGTTTGTGGGGTGTGTGTGTGTCTGATGTGTGTTGGTGAGGGGGACGTGTGTTTGGTGTGTGGTGGGGAGTGTTGGTGGGGGTGTGTCTGGTGTGTTGTCGTGAGGGTGTGTGTTTCTGGCATGTGTTGGTGAGTATGTGTGTGTATTTTGTGTGTGTTGGTGAGGGTCTGTGGTGTGTGTGGGTGGGGTGTGTGTGTGTCTGGTGTGTGTTGATGGGGGAGATGTGTATAAGAGACAGCCAACACACACCAGACACACACCCTCCCACTAACACACGCCAAACACACACACCCCCCAAGCAACACACGCCAGACA
>SJYT01057685.1:125803-148185 GCA_006410635.1 Cephalophus harveyi | reverse complement strand
GGTTGACCACAGTTAGGTTGGGGGGCGGGGGCGAGGTCTGGGATGGCTGCCGGGCTTTGATGTCCCTGAAGAGGGGCATGGTCGTGTGTTACGGGAGCCAGCGCGAGGTCCCCCGGAGCTGTCACTGGCTCAGGCCAAGTCTCCTCCCCTGCTGACCGGAAGCATGGACCTTGCTGACTTTTGCAGCTTCCCTGGCCTCTCCCGGAGGGCTGGGGGCCTTCTCAGGAGGGGCCTGTCTTCACCCAGCTTCCCCACCCCAGCTCTGTGGGGCTGGCTGGACTTGTCCTGAGCTGGGGGCGGTGTCAGGCTTCTGTGGGTCAGCCCGCTCGGGAGCAGAGGGCCTGTGGGCAAGCTCCTTGACCCCGGGTCCTGCCCCGAGCCTCCGCTGCCTGGTCACTGAAGGGGGCCGGATCAGGAGCTGCCGTGTTGCTGGCTGTCTGTGCGGCACTGGGATCGGCCTGGCTCACGTGGGCAGACGGCGCGTGGCAGCGGGGCCTGGCTCCCTGGACCTGGCCTTGGGCTGGACTCGCGGTGCTGGGTGTGAGAAGGCTCCCTGGAGGTCGGTCCAAGGGGAGGCGAGGGTGCCGGGCACACAGCCCTGCCGAGGAGGGCGGCCCCTGTGCAGAGAGGGGGCCTGCGGGGCGGGGTTGGGGCCTCCCTGCCCCCGAGTGCCCGGCGCAGGGGCACACGCTCGGGCTCACTGGTTCTTGGACCAGACACCGCGGGGCTTCAGACGGGAAGGGTGGAGTCTGTCAGGGTCCTGGTGGGGTGCGGTCACAGCTTGGGCGGCCGCACCTGTGCCCACGCGGCTGGGAAAGGCCTCCCCTCACCTGCCTCCCTCCCCGCCCTGCAGGCGGCTCTGAACCTCAGGAAGCCCCGGGGAGGGTTGGGGAGCGGAGAGGGTGCAGCAGGGGCAGAAACAAGACACGACAGAGCAAAGCCAAAGTCTGCCCCCAGCCCCCAGCCCGCACCCCCACGCCTCCTTATCTGGTCCCCGGGCCGCCTGTCGCAATTGCTCGCTCAGGGCTGGGTTGAGAAATGCGATCGAGAGATAGTCGTCTGGGGCGGTCGGACGGGTTTGGGTCCTGCCCCCGGTGGAGGGCCTGCTCCCCCCGCCGCCCAGGAGAAACTGGCCTGCACCCTCTCGCCTGCATCCCGGCCTTGTTCCAGGGAGCGGGGGTTTGGGGGCCGGGAGGGGGGCCTGCATGGGGTGGACCTCCCCTCCACCCTCATCTTGCAGCTGTGTGACGTCAGGACCCCCCTCCCCGGCCTCAATTTCCTCCTCAGCCCCTGGGGTGGGGATGGAGGGGGGATCTCTGTGTGCAGGGGTTGTGCAGGCCCGGGGTGGTGCCAGCCAGGCCCCGCGAGCCCGGGGTGCCGGGGGGGACGCAGCCCTGAGCAGGGTGGAGGGAAGGAGTGCTTCTCTCCAACAGAAGAGAAGGGTTTCTGTTAGCTGGGACCTTCCGGGACGCAGACATGTGCCAGAAATAAGCAGTGAGGGCCACGCTCGGGGCGGAGCGCGTGTTCCTAGAAAATGGACCAAAAACTGTGCTTTCTTCGGTCGATGATCAGTTTTGCCCCCGCAGCCCGTGACCTGAGTTATCAGAGGATGAGAGCGTGGGGCAGCTCGGTGCAGGGAGCGGTCAGTGGGAGAAGTGCCGGCCGAGGAGGAGCCCGGGGTGGCCACAGGCGTCCATGATACTGGGGAACACGGGGAGGTGGGCTGGGGTCGGGGGGCTGGAGTGTGGGGGTGTGGATCCTTTGGGCGCGTGACGGGAACACGGGGAGGTGGGCTGGGCTCGGGGGCCCGTGACGGGAGGGAGGTGTGACCCCCACGCGTGTTTCTGTGGACAGACTCTGGTTGCCTGCCCACCCAAGGATCGCGTCCTTCAGAGGGGTCCCCGTGGGAGGCCATGTGTCGCTTATAAGAGTGGCCCCGGCCGAGGAAGGAGCCAGCGGTAACCCCGTTCCCGGGTCAGAGCCCAGGTCACTGGGTTCTGTCCGGCCCGGCCTGCGTGTCCTCGCCTGTGAGTGTCCTGGCCTGCTGGGCTCTGGGCTGGACAGGAGGCTTGTCACGCTGTCAGCGGCCGCTTTCAAGCAGGAGGTTGGTGAAGGCTCGGGGCTGACTTGGGGTGAGGGGCAGGACGTGGGCAGCTGCTGTCCAGGGTGAGAGGCCTCCATCCGCCTGGGCTAGGGTGGAGCTTGGGGGAAGCCTTCCTGGAGGAGGCAGCATCCGCCTGGGCTAGGNAGCGGCCGCTTTCAAGCAGGAGGTTGGTGAAGGCTCGGGGCTGACTTGGGGTGAGGGGCAGGACGTGGGCAGCTGCTGTCCAGGGTGAGAGGCCTCCATCCGCCTGGGCTAGGGTGGAGCTTGGGGGAAGCCTTCCTGGAGGAGGCAGCATCCGCCTGGGCTAGGTTGGAGCTTGGGGGAAGCCTTCCTGGAGGAGGCAGCACCCTGCAGTCTAGACGAGGGAGCGGGTGGGGGCAAGCACAGAGGCCGAGACCTGAGGGCACGGGGGTCACGGCGGGCCCCAGAGGGCTTTGTGGGGTCTGACTCGAGCTCCTGGGCGCCCTGGCTGTGTCGTCTGCAGCCGCTGTTTGCTGCTGTGGCCCCGAGTCTCCCTGCGCCCCGCCGCCGTCCGCAGGATGGGGCGGGGGGCCAGGGCTGGCCTTGGGCCTGTCGGCAGGCCTGAGCTTGGTCTTCGTGTGAGTGTGCCGTGCACGTGGGCAGAAGACCAGGAGCCCCACAGTTCACCGTTTACTGCCGTGGGCTCTGGAAGTGGTCCCAGGATCATTTGGAGCCCAGGAAGCCACAAGGAAGTAAGGGGCGCAGGGGGAGCCCCCCGGGGGCCACGCTGGGATGGCTGGGAGGCTCACGCTTCAGCAGGTGGGGGCTTGGGCGCAGAGGGCGTGTGAGCAGCTCCTGGTAAAGAGAGGCTCCAGGTGAGGCCAGGAGGCTGCGGGGCCAGCAGGGAGACCGGGGGGCTGGGCAGGGGTGCCCCGTCCGTCCTCGGGACAGGGAGGGAGGCCGTGGCGATGCTGTTGGGTCCGGGCTGGGGGGTCCCCAGCCCTCCCGAGCGAGGGTGTCTTGGAACCGGACTTGGAAGCCGCCGTTCCCACTTTTCCCCTGCAGAAACTGAGGCCTGGCGGTGGGTGCCTGAGGCCGTTCAGAGCCTGGGAGGGCTGTGGGGCCTGGCGGCTTCGGTGGTCTCTGTGTCGGGGTGCCCGTGGGCTCCGTGCAGGGAGGGTACCTTGTGGTCAGTGTTCACGAACAGCCAGCTGCTGAGCCGAGGGACAGCTGGCCGCCCCAGCCCCCCAGTCCCCAGCCCCCCAGTCCCTGGCCCCTCGGCCTCCCCTTCCCTGGCCCTCTCACCCCGTTAGTGGCCTGGATTTGAGTTTTCCTGAGGACTGGTTAAGACAGACTCCTTGCTCCCTCTGCTATAAATAATAATAATAAACAGCATTTGTGGCCGGGTTCCCACGGGGGCCAGGTACATGTGGCCGGGGGTTGGACGGGCCATGGTGGGGCCCTCGTGGGGGCGGGAGGCAGGTGGCCCCTCCTCCGTGTCCACCCGTCCAAACACACGGCCGAGGCTCGGGAGGCCCTGCGCCCTGTCTCTTTCCCTGTGGGCTGCGTCTGGCTGGATGTCTGGCTGAGCAGGGCAGCCGGGGGCTCTGGTGGGCCCGGCCTGCGCAGGGAAGGGGCTCACGCTCTGAGATGCCTTGAAAGTCTGGGGACCCTGGGATCCCAGGATGGAGTGGGGCGTGGAGGTGGAGCTGGGGAGGGGGCAGGCGCCTGGCGGGGCGGGGTGCTGTGTCCCTCAGCCCCGCCATCTGGGCTGGAGCCCCCGGCTCTGGCCCAAAGCCCCTGCATTCGTTGTCTTGCCTGGGGAGAGGGGGGTGGTCCAGGGTTGCAGGCCGGGCTGACAGCCACTCGCCGCCCTCGGTGGCCTTGCCAGGCCGTGGGGCGCGGGGTCGGCATCCGGCCACTGCTTGAGCCGCTGACAACCTGCAGACTCCCTGTCGTCGGGCTGGGGTGGAGTTGGCAGGAAGCAGCTGCTCCTTCCCCTCCGTGCCTGCTGCTCACGGGACTGCGCTGTGGCCGTGAGCCCGGCTCAGCCCTGTGGCCTTGCAGAAGCCTCAAGTTCAAGCCTGCATCCTTGCGTCTACTTCCTTCCCTAGGGGCCTGGCAGTGCGGCCGCGTGGTGCAGCGCCCGCCCCGGGCCCTGGTGTGAGCCGCTCTCAAGCCCACCGAGAGGCCTCTCTCCGCCCTGCAGGCAGAGGCACTCAGCCACAGGGCTGCCTTGTCTGGGGGACAGCCTGGGATCAGGGACCACCCGGAGCGGGGGGAATTCTGACCAGCACCTCCTGGAAGGAATAACCCCATCCAAGGCCTGGGAATCCTGGGTGTGGCGGCTGCCCCCGGCCTGGCCAAGACCTGGGACCTTGGACTGGGGGGATGGTGGTCACATGGCACTGAGGTGGATGCCGAGCTGTGCTGCTGGGCGGCTGGGGGTTGGGGTCCTGGGCTGGGAGTCCGGCCTGTCTCCAGGGACCATCAGAGCCCCAGCAAGCCCCACGCTGGCCCTGGTCTGGGGTTGGGGAGACACCTCGGGCGAGTCTGGGAAGGCCTGGCTCCCTTTGAGCCCACTGTGGCTAGTGCCACCTGCCTGGGCTCTCCTGGGGTTTTATCTGATGGGAGCCAGTGGCCTTGCGGTGTTGGACTTGACTTTCCCACACGCCTTGCCATCTGACTCATCAGAGTAACGTAGTGACCGTGCTGCTAATTCGTTCGACTAATTACTTCTGGAGCTTTCTCTGGGCCTGGCACTTGGTCTCGGAGCTAAGAGGGAACTTGGAGAGCTCAGTAACACGGCTGGGAAGACTCAGGCCTCCCTCGAGGCAGGGCGGCTGCCCCCGGGCCCGTGACGCACTGGGCTGCAGGCTCCTGTGTGCCGAGGCCCGTTTCAGGGCCTGGCCTGCGGCGTCCGTCCCTGGGGTCTCTCCCGGCACGGCCACCCACTGCCCCTCACTCTCCCCACCCCGCGTCTGCCCTGGTGGGGCTGGGACGGCCGTGGCCTCCTGGCCACGGGGACGAGATGCTTCTGGCGCACGCGGTGCCCCGGGAGCCCGGGAGCTGCCGGGCCGGCCTCCATCTGCCGGTGATGAGCTTTCGGTTCTGCAGCGTCCTGCCCGGTATGTTGCGGTCCCTGGGGTCGCAAAGAGCCAGACACGACTGAGCGACTGAATTGCTGAGCAAGTGCCTGATGGGTCTGGTTAAACTCTGGGGCACGGTGGAGGTTCCTGGTTTGGGAGCAGGCCCATAGGCTCTTAGGGTTGATCCACCGGCTGCCCACATGGCCAGGTGGAGATGGAAGGTTCCGGAACGGGCTCCCAGCCGGAGTGCCTTGGGCTTGCTCCTGGTCTGACGTGTGCAGGGGTCTTCCTGCCTCCCCCGGCCCTGCCCGGCTGGGCTGGCGAGGGTGGCCGTGGAGCCGGCCGTGTCCCCTGGGTGCGCCCCGCGCCAGCTGGAGCTGCCCTCCACCCCGGCCCTGCCCGGCTGGGCTGGCGAGGGTGGCCGTGGAGCTGGCCGTGTCCTCAGGGTGCGCCCAACGCCAGCTGGAGCTGCCCTCCATGGGCGCGCTGACTGAGAGCCGCCTTTCATCCTTGGGTTTTGGGGGGGGGGGCGCCCTACACCAGCCCGCGTGTGGGGCTGGGCCTGGGGTCCCTTGAGTCGTCCCAGAGCAGGAGAGATGGGAGCTCCCCAGGGGTGAGCTTCAGGGTCTGTGCTGAGCCCCTCATCTCTGGCGTGGCTGTGGCTGGCTCCTGGGTTCCGCGCCGGAGGTGGGGGCGGGAGGTCTCCTCCACCAGCAGCCCTGGCCCCCGCCGCGGCCTGGCTCTCCCACACCGTGTTCGGGGGGGCCCGAGGTGTCCATGGCTGGGAGCTGTCTTTAGAGGAGGAGGGGCGGCCGCAGAGCTGGCACCCCACCCCTTCCCCGCGGCAGGTTGGGGACGGATGGTCAGCCCCTGGGGTGCTGGCTGGCACCCCACCCCTTCCCCGCGGCAGGTCGGGGACGGATGGTCAGCCCCTGGGGTGCTGGCTGGCACCCCACCCCTTCCCCGCGGCAGGTCGGGGACGGATGGTCAGCCCCCGGGGTGCTGGCTGGCACCCCACCCCTTCCCCGCGGCAGGTTGGGGACGGATGGTCAGCCCCCGGGGTGCTGGGCGCTTGATCCCTGCAGGGCCCTGCCTGCGGGTGGGGAGCCTCCTGGGGTGATGGATGTTCTGTGAGTGGTGGCCGCGGGCCAGTGGGCAGCAGGACCTCGCTGCCCCCTGCCCCTGCACAGCCTAGGGGCGGCAGGGCGACCGCAGAGGGGCCCTCCCCCCGGAGACACGCGGCGGGCCCAGGAGACTCCGGCCTCATCTGCCCACCCTCCTCTCTGCCGGAGGGGAGAGGTGGAAGGTGTCCACTTAGGTGATCAGCCAATTTCACAGCTCACTGGTTTCCCATCTAAGCGCCGGCCCCAGCGGGCCTGGGGTGGGCTCCAGGGCTCCTCTGCTGGGTGCTTGTCGGCCGGCTCCTCGCCCCTCGCCCTGCGGGGGCGCCTGTGGCCGCGGTCTGCTGTCTGTGACTCGCTGGCACCATGTCCAGGAAGATGCGGATGGTGCGCGTGGACAGAGGGTTGTGTGGCGAGGCTGCGGCGAGCACGCCTCTGGGAGCCCGTGTCCTGGGCCGCGCCAGGCACGGTTCCGCTCGGCCAGGTGCGTTCCCTGGAGGCTCAGCAGGAGAGAGCCCGCCTGCAACGCAGGAGGCGCAGGTTTGACCCCTGGGTTAGGAAGACGCCTGGAGAGGGGATGGCAGCCCGCCCCAGCGCCCCTGCCCGGGAAATCCCTTGGGCAGAGGAGCCTGGCGGGCTGCAGTCCACGGGGCCGCAGAGTGGAGGACACGATCGCGCGACAGAACGCCGCCGCCGCCCGGCTGACTCGGCGCAGCCCCGTCCGCCTCGGCCCGGCCCTTGGAGGCGTGAGGACGCCGGGTCCTGGGGGCCCCTGGCCACCTGGTCCCGGGGCAACGCCCGCTGCCAGCAGATGCGGGGGCGGGCGGGGCCCCCGCTTTCGGGCAGATGCAGGTGGTATGCGTTTTGGGTGAACAGTCATGCCGCCCTTAGCGGAAACCTCAGGTGATGATGCCCGTCACTTCCACTTACTTTAGCAGTTTAGGGGAGAAGCCTTTCCTGAGAAGAGAACAGCACATCCCCAGAAAGCTGGCAGCTGGCGAGGCGGGGTGGTTGCCGGGCGCACCCTGGCCACAGCGGGCCTTCTCCGCCCCTCCTCCCACTTTCTAGATTCTTCTACCAGGATGGCATGACAGGTCTTCCCCCCTAAATCTCGAGCTGAGCTGAGTTTCCAAGGCACAAGGGCGTCTTGCCTACTCGTCCCAGACCCTGGCGCGGACGCTGTGGGGTGGGAGCCCGTGTGTCCTGGAGGGGACGTCCGCTCCGGGCTCGCCGCCCCGGTTTGTGGACATTACAGATGAGGCTGTCCGATTCCTTCTCCCCTTCCGCCCGCTTCCCTTACACAGGAGGGGCCTGAGACTGGAGAGGGCTGTGCCTGTCCGCGGTCACCCTGTGGGGGGCGGGCCGACCTCAGCATCGGGGGGCACTTCCTGCGGCAAAGGCTGTGAGCGTCGGGTGGGCCGTGTAGCCGGACTCGGGGTGCAGAGACGGAGGAGGCGGGGTGGCCCCTATGACAGCCCGCGCAGGAAGGCCCCCCACCGCGCGTGTCGTCTCCTGGGGTCCTTTCGGGGACCCCTGCTGTAAAGACGGGGCGGGGACTCAGGGTCAAACACGGGAGCCTGCTTGTTGCCTGTCGCTGGCCGACAGCCCCCAGGGCAGGGGCACCTGGGCGGTGATGGGCACGTGGGTCCCCCACCCTGGGTGCGCTCAGGGCGTGGGCCGACCCAGTCTCCAAGGACGGGCTTTGGCTGGTGTGTCAGCCCCAGGGGGAGGCCGGGCGTCCTGGCCCCTCTGCGGGCCTCACGCTGGCCCCGGTGTGGACGGTGGGCCCTGTGCTGAGCGTGGCTGGGCCCTCTGCCCCTTGCCAGGGACTCTGCCGTGGGGCCACAGTGGTGGCTTTGCTGTCCGTGTGGACGCGGGCCCTGCCGTTCCTCAGAGGGCTGGGGCGGGGCATGTGAGCCGGTTTCACATCAGCTCTTGGTGCTCCCTGGGTGGGGGGTCCGAGGGGCGAGGGCCTGTCTCTTATACACATCTAGATGTGTATAAGAGACAGGCCCCCAGCCCGCACCCCCACGCCTCCTTATCTGGTCCCCGGGCCGCCTGTCGCAATTGCTCGCTCAGGGCTGGGTTGAGAAATGCGATCGAGAGATAGTCGTCTGGGGCGGTCGGACGGGTTTGGGTCCTGCCCCCGGTGGAGGGCCTGCTCCCCCCGCCGCCCAGGAGAAACTGGCCTGCACCCTCTCGCTTGCATCCCGGCCTTGTTCCAGGGAGCGGGGGTCCCCCGCCCCAGCCCATCTGGAACTCGTTACCCCTGGTGTCAGCGGCAGAGCGGCCCCTATGGTGGGCTTTCGGGATGGGGACACGGACCCTTCTCCAGCCTGAGCCCCCTTGGGCAGCATGAGGCTTGTGGCCTGACTGGGGTCAGCGCGGCAGGGCCTGCTGTGGGGGGGCCGTCCAGTGTCCCCCACGGGCGGGCTGGGCAGGGCTGGTCTATCTGCTCCAGAATCAGCGCCTGGGAGGAGATGTGGTTTTGGGGTCTGGAGAGCAGGGGGTCCCTGCGTGGACGTGGGGGCAGCTGAGGCTGGAGCGGAGGGTCGCTCGCCCAGCCCCGGTTCCAAGGGCTTGCCCCCTGCCTTTGTGCCCCGGAGGGGTGGCTGGATGGTGGTCTCAGGCGTCTGGGGCGGGGGGCTCAGAGCAGCCGCGTGTGGGCGGTTTGAGCCTCTGCCCAGCTGTGGGCCACCAGGGGGGCTGGTGTGGTGGGCCTCCCCTGGCGGGCCTTCCCGGCGGGCCCTGGACTGTTGAGCTTGCCTGAGGGCGGCCTCCCGGGCCTCGGGTGCCCGCCTGCGAGGTGGGCCTGTGGGAGCCCGTGTGCCGCCTCTGGGCTCCTCTCCCTGGCCAGGTGTTGCCCGGAGACTGGGCTCCGGCAGCCACGCCGGCTCTGGGCCGGCTCAGCCAGCTCTGCTGACCTGCAGGAGCTGCCGAGGGAGCTGACGGTGCTGCCGCTCCGCGACATCAGCCGTGGGCCTGCCCCGCCGGAGCGCCTCGGTGCCGGGCCTCCCGCCGGGCGTCTTCTGTCGGTCGCCAGCCCGGCTCGCTCTCGCCGCCGAGGTGCCAGCGTGTGTGCTGGGCTCCAGGCCCCGGCCGCCTGGGCGCGGCTGCAGCGGGCGTGGGCCGGGACCTCCGCCGCCCTCTCGGAACTCTTCTGCCATCTGAGGGGTGGTGGGAGGAGCTTCGCCGGCCTGAGTCCCGGGTTCGCGGTTGCAGGAAGCGCAGGCCTTCAGCCTGGCGGCAGCCGCTGTCTCTCACCTGGTTCTCAGCCCTTCAGTCCCGGAGGCTCCTTCTCCCTTACATGACGTGGGGGTGGGAGAGGCCTGAAAGCGAAACCCCCTCCCCTGGCGGTGTCTCCAGGAGCCCCGTCCCCGCGGCGGCTGCCTCCCCGTGGAGGAGGACCCGTCGGTGGTGGCCCTGCCCAGGCTGGGCTCTGATTCCCAGTGTCTGGTGCCCCCCCCGGGCTCAGCAGACGGTTGGCGAGGGGCTTGACAGAGGCACGAGCAGGCGCCCGGAGGAGGCGAGGCCCCTTTGGGGACGGGGCACCGCTGTCGCTCTGTCCCAGGGCTCAGACGGGTTTGCCCGCAAGGTCCAGGGGCTCCCCCCACCCCGAGGCCAGTCGGCCCCCGCCTGGGGCACCGCCCAGTGCTGGGGTGCGCTAGACGTGCTCCTCTCGGCAGCAGGGGGTGCGGAGGGCTGCTTGTTTCACTGAAACAGGGCTCCATCCTGTGGGTGGCGCACACGTGTGGGCGCCTGGGAAACCGTGGTGTCTGGGGCCCCGTCGCCCTGTCCCTGTAAGGTCCCCACTCCTGCTGCTGGGCACCCCCTGACCCCTCAGGGGCTGCAGAGGTTTCGGGGCTCCGGGCCTGGCTCCGAGGTCCAGCCGGGGGCGGCTGAGCGACCTCGGGAAGTCCCGTCCCCTCTCGTGCTGGGCGGGCCTCGTCTCCTGTAGCCTCGCGGTTCAGAGGTGGGAAGGGAGGCGGGGGCAAGGCGCGGGGCCTGTTTAGCCTGGAGGCTTGCCCCTGCCTCTTACGACAGTCGTGCGTGCGTGCAGGCCCGTGCGGACAGCCACGTCTGCCCGTGAGGCGAGCGCGGTATCCACAGCGCTGCGTCCTGCCAAGGGTGGCGTGCCCCTCGCCCCTCTCGGTGTCGATCCTGCTGGTCTGAAGACCTAGCGGGGTGCTGGGTGGGGCTCCCGGGCACCTGGGGAGGGCATCCCGGTCATCTCGCCTGGGGACAGGGAGGGAATGTCTGCAGGGGCTTCCGAGGGCATGTGGGGTGATGTCCATCCTCTGCGGGCCCTGGGGGAGCCTGAGGCCTGAGTGAGCCCTGGCCGGCCCTGCGCTCCCCCGCAGGAGAGCCCTCTGGCTGGCGTCCCCACTGCTCGGGGCGTGGGGCCTCCTCCAGGCCTTGCCCGTCACTGCGTCCAGACCGGGCGGCCCCTGATGACCGTCCTCGTTTCTGTGGGGTTCACGCTCCGTCCCCCCAGTGGGCGATCTGCCGTGTCCCTGGATCTAGAGCAGCACCCCGTGTTGAGAAGGTGCCTGGGCCCCTCCTGATGAGGGGCGCAGCGTTTGAAATTCTGTGTCTCTGTGGGTGCCGCTGGCCACGTCGAGCCTTTCGGGATTTCAGAGCCATCGTCCTTCCTGGTTGCCCCTGAGCTGGCCCTGAGAGCCGGCTGGGCGTCGTGCTGGCTGCTGGTGGGGGCGCCTGGGTAGATGTGCTGGCCCGTGGATCCCCCCGTGTGGCGAGTCTGCAGGGCGGGCAGAGCTGAGACCCTGGAGGGCGTGCTGTGCAGGGGAGCCTGGCAGCTGCAGGGCCACCTGTGCTGAGAGGCGATGCTTCCCGGGGGCACTGCCAGGCTGGGTGAGGGTGCCGTCAGTGTGGAGAGCGCTGCTGTGTCCCCCGCCGACGGGTCCTGGATGTGTCCCGAGAGCCCAGGACGAGGCCGTGCCAGGCCTGCACCGTGGGCAGCTGTGCTGGGACCCTCGGTCCCCGGCGCTGGGGGGCGGGCAGGCTCCTGGGGTCTGCAGGGGCTGGGGCCTTGGGCATGTGGGCAGAGTGCCCGCTCAGCCCTAGGGGCACAGGGCACAGGGAGAGGGATTTCTCCCCGAAGGTGACCCCCACCCCAACGCACAGCCTCCCCTCCCGCCGGCTGGGCCTGGGGCCCACGGGGGGTCCCTGCCGCCCTGCTCCGTCGGGTGCGGCCTGGGTCCCTCACCCTCACTGGGGCTCGGTGTCCTCTGAGGTGGGCTCAGCAGTCCCTTCTGGGCAGCAGGGGTGCCCTTGGGTGGCAGCTGCGGTCCTGGGCTTCTCTCGTTTTCCCTCGACGTTCAGCCAAGGGACGTGGGCCGCACGCAGGCTTGGCTGGACCGCGTGCTGACTCTGAGGCCTGGGTGGGCTGGGCCGCGTCCCCCCGACTCGGCTCTGCGCTCCGGGACTGATGGGTGGCCCCGGCCTCGGGGCCTGCTCGCTCTCCAGGCCATGCTCTCCCCGAGCACCAGGGTCGTGCGAAGCTCGGGGCGGAGCGGGCCTGCAGGGGCCTGTGGCGGCCCAGGGCCGGGGCGGCGGCCTCTGTACCCAGCCGGTCCGTGCGCCCCGAGGACGAGCAGGCCGAGGCCTCCCGGGCGCCGCTGCATGTCGAAACCGGCCGCTTCGTGTGGGCGCCTGGGAAACCGTGGTGTCTGGGGCCCCGTCGCCCTGTCCCTGTAAGGTCCCCACTCCTGCTGCTGGGCACCCCCTGACCCCTCAGGGGCTGCAGAGGTTTCGGGGCTCCGGGCCTGGCTCCGAGGTCCAGCCGGGGGCGGCTGAGTGACCTCGGGAAGTCCCGTCCCCTCTCGTGCTGGGCGGGCCTCGTCTCCTGTAGCCTCGCGGTTCAGAGGTGGGAAGGGAGGCGGGGGCAAGGCGCGGGGCCTGTTTAGCCTGGAGGCTTGCCCCTGCCTCTTACGACAGTCGTGCGTGCGTGCAGGCCCGTGCGGACAGCCACGTCTGCCCGTGAGGCGAGCGCGGTATCCACAGCGTTGCGTCCTGCCAAGGGTGGCGTGCCCCTCGCCCCTCTCGGTGTCGATCCTGCTGGTCTGAAGACCTAGCGGGGTGCTGGGTGGGGCTCCCGGGCACCTGGGGAGGGCATCCCGGTCATCTCGCCTGGGGACAGGGAGGGAATGTCTGCAGGGGCTTCCGAGGGCATGTGGGGTGATGTCCATCCTCTGCGGGCCCTGGGGGAGCCTGAGGCCTGAGTGAGCCCTGGCCGGCCCTGCGCTCCCCCGCAGGAGAGCCCTCTGGCTGGCGTCCCCACTGCTCGGGGCGTGGGGCCTCCTCCAGGCCTTGCCCGTCTCTGCGTCCAGACCGGGCGGCCCCTGATGACCGTCCTCGTTTCTGTGGGGTTCACGCTCCGTCCCCCCAGTGGGCGATCTGCCGTGTCCCTGGATCTAGAGCAGCACCCCGTGTTGAGAAGGTGCCTGGGCCCCTCCTGATGAGGGGCGCAGCGTTTGAAATTCTGTGTCTCTGTGGGTGCCGCTGGCCACGTCGAGCCTTTCGGGATTTCAGAGCCATCGTCCTTCCTGGTTGCCCCTGAGCTGGCCCTGAGAGCCGGCTGGGCGTC
The DNA here is from genome assembly GCA_006410635.1 of Cephalophus harveyi. Classification (NCBI taxonomy): domain Eukaryota; kingdom Metazoa; phylum Chordata; class Mammalia; order Artiodactyla; family Bovidae; genus Cephalophus; species Cephalophus harveyi. The sequence goes on along the minus strand of SJYT01057685.1, from coordinate 135,303 downwards.
GTGCTGGCTGCTGGTGGGGGCGCCTGGGTAGATGTGCTGGCCTGTGGATCCCCCCGTGTGGCGAGTCTGCAGGGTGGGCAGAGCTGAGACCCTGGAGGGCGTGCTGTGCAGGGGAGCCTGGCAGCTGCAGGGCCACCTGTGCTGAGAGGCGATGCTTCCCGGGGGCACTGCCAGGCTGGGTGAGGGTGCCGTCAGTGTGGAGAGCGCTGCTGTGTCCCCCGCCGACGGGTCCTGGATGTGTCCCGAGAGCCCAGGACGAGGCCGTGCCAGGCCTGCACCGTGGGCAGCTGTGCTGGGACCCTCGGTCCCCGGCGCTGGGGGGCGGGCAGGCTCCTGGGGTCTGCAGGGGCTGGGGCCTTGGGCATGTGGGCAGAGTGCCCGCTCAGCCCTAGGGGCACAGGGCACAGGGAGAGGGATTTCTCCCCGAAGGTGACCCCCACCCCAACGCACAGCCTCCCCTCCCGCCGGCTGGGCCTGGGGCCCACGGGGGGTCCCTGCCGCCCTGCTCCGTCGGGTGCGGCCTGGGTCCCTCACCCTCACTGGGGCTCGGTGTCCTCTGAGGTGGGCTCAGCAGTCCCTTCTGGGCAGCAGGGGTGCCCTTGGGTGGCAGCTGCGGTCCTGGGCTTCTCTCGTTTTCCCTCGACGTTCAGCCAAGGGACGTGGGCCGCACGCAGGCTTGGCTGGACCGCGTGCTGACTCTGAGGCCTGGGTGGGCTGGGCCGCGTCCCCCCGACTCGGCTCTGCGCTCCGGGACTGATGGGTGGCCCGGCCTCGGGGCCTGCTCGCTCTCCAGGCCATGCTCTCCCCGAGCACCAGGGTCGTGCCAAGCTCGGGGCGGAGCGGGCCTGCAGGGGCCTGTGGCGGCCCAGGGCCGGGGCGGCGGCCTCTGTACCCAGCCGGTCCGTGCGCCCCGAGGACGAGCAGGCCGAGGCCTCCCGGGCGCCGCTGCATGTCGAAACCGGCCGCTGACGTGGCCCGGTGTCGAAACAAGTGCTCGTGGGTTTCCCAACATCCTGCCGCCGTCACAGGACCGAGCGTCAGGAGCCGGGTTCCAGGCCCGGCCGGGGCCCTGCTCTTGGGGTGCCCGGCCGCCCCATTCTCGGGAGAACGGGAGAGACCGCCGCTCCCCCACCTCCACCCGGGGCAGGGCAGAGGGCGCGACTTCAGGGCCGGGTGACCTCACCCTGACCTCTCGTCATCCTGGTGATCTGCCTGTTGTACAGAAGTCAGGAGGCCTTGGAGTGGAGGGCAGGATTCGAACCCAGAACTCGAGTCTGCGCTGAGGCTGTGTGCTGGGCAGGAGGCGGGGGCGGGCATCTGCCCTCCGGGGAGGCACGCGCCCGTCTGGTGGCAGTGGATGGTGGACAAGGGCCCCAGCNTCAGGAGGCCTTGGAGTGGAGGGCAGGATTCGAACCCAGAACTCGAGTCTGCGCTGAGGCTGTGTGCTGGGCAGGAGGCGGGGGCGGGCATCTGCCCTCCGGGGAGGCACGCGCCCGTCTGGTGGCAGTGGATGGTGGGCAAGGGCCCCAGCCCCCGTGTCCCTCGAGAGACCGCCCGGGTGGGGCTGCGAGTCCTCTGCTGTGCCCCCTCTGGGAGTGGCAGGAGGGCAGTCTCAGGCTGGGCCAGGTGGCCCCTCTTTCTTCTGCTGACCTCAGGCTTGAGTCCGGGGCTGCCCTGTGTGGGGCAGACAGCGACCACGAGGACTGCAGATTGATTGACCATCCACTGGGAGGCCGGCACTCGACTTCCGGGAGTCGCGGAGCCCTGCCTGTGACCTCCCTCGGGTGGGCTTTCTTAGGCTCACCGCTTATGGAGGAAGCTGGGGCCCAGAGAGGCCAAGTGACCTGCTGGGGGGCACACAGCAGTGGGCAGGGAGCTGGTGTCCAGGCTGCCCAATTTTTCTAGGATGCTGGTGGGTCCATCTAGGAGGAGATGGTACGGTGGGAAAGTCCACCCCCAGCCCAGTGGCGGGTCCTGGCCCTGCCGTGCTGGGCTGTGCAGCCTCGGGCACACAGCCCAGACTCTCTGATCCCCCGAGGGGACCCTGCGGGCTCTGGGTGAAGGGGAGGAGGAGAGGGTCTCAGGCCCGCCTTCCCACAGACCCCAGCCCTGTCCCCCGCGGGGTGGGGCCTGGGGCTCTGGGAACCTGTGGTCAGGCCTCTCCCCGGCTGTGTGCCGGCCTGTTGCCTGCCCCCAGGGGAGGAGCCCTGGAGACACGTCTCTTCTGGATGAGGAAGTGGATGCTCAAGAGGGGGTGAGGGGCCGAGCTGGGGCCACACAGCGAGGCGGGTGCTGAGCCAGGAGCCTGGGAGCAGGGTCGTCAGGAGACCCATGCCTGAGACCTTTCCTGGTAAGGTGGGCGTTTCAGAGCGGCTGGGGAGGACCCTGTGGGCTCCGGCCCGTGGCACTCAGCGCTTTCTCTGGGGCTGGGAGTGACAGTGATGGAGGTGCAGGGACCCCCAAGAGGACCCCCGGTTACCCAGTGCCTCTGTGTCCCGGGACTGTGGCTGACGCCCGCTCCGTGCACCAGCAGGGCATCAGTGTCCCCAGCAGCCCTGTCCGGACAGGGCATTAGCCCATTTTGCAGATAAGAACGTTGGAGCCCGGAGTGACCAGGTGGTTTGCTGTGGCGCTGGGTCAGGAGGTGGGGTGGACTTGGCCCCTGGCTGCACACCTCCTGGCCCCGGGGGTCCGCTGCGTGACTCTGTAGCCCTCCCTGGGACTCTGGCTGGGCTGGCAGTCCTCACGGTGGGCATGCATGCAGGTCGGTCCCGTCCTCCCAGCTGTGCGTGGGGAGCCCAGGGCTTGGTGTGGGGTGGGAGGCGGGAGCCTACTGTAAGTTATAGCTGGAGGGAGGCAGGTGGCGCCTCCCACAGGAAGCCCTCCCTGATGCCTGTGCCCAGACAGCGCCCTCCCTCCCGCCACGTCCCTGACCGGCTGGGCCCTCTGGGCTCCTGGAGAGGCCTCTGACTGTGGCCTGGCTGTCCCTGGCAGGGCCTGGCCTGGATTATCCACCTATTCCCAGCACAGTGGAGGCCGTGAGGGGCAGGCCACCCACTCGGAAGGGCTCTGTGATACATACCCAGAGGGGGCCTTTCTGAGGACGAGGATGCTTAGACCTAGCAGGGTTGGGCCAGCTGTGGGTCGTGCAGGCCGGCCTCAAGCTCAGGTCCGCAGGTGGCGTGCACACCTGCGCTCACTTTGTCACCTCGGGGATGGCCAGGGACAGGCCAGCCTTGTGGTCACGGCCTCCTGGCCGCTTTCTTGTGTGACATCTCTTTGCAGAAGAGGAGATAAGGGTCAGAGAGGTTGTTCAGCCTGCTCGGGTTTGCACAGCTTGTTAGCACCTTAGGGTCTCTTTGAAAGTTAGTCCTTCTCTTTGAAACGTGGTCCTTACTCAGCTGGTTCTTAAGGACCATGGTGAATCCCGCAGCTTGTATCAGCCCGGCTCCTTCCCAGCTCCTTCCCAGCTCCTTCCTTGCTCCTTCCCAGCTCCTTCACTCCCACTCTGCTTATCCACTTAGTCTTTGTTTGTGCCGGCTGTATACCAGGGTAAGGCCAGGCCCCAGGGCTGCCCGATGAGCCGGGTGTGGCTCCTACCCTCGGACCTCCCAGACTTCTGCAGCCTCAGACACGTGGCTGGGGCACCCTGTGGTGGGGTGAGTGCCCTGTTGAGGGTATGTCGTAGGAGGCACCACTGCCCTCATTGGGAGAAATCAGGAGGGCTTCCTGGAGGCGGTTTTTATTTAAACTGGATTGGAGCGAGCTGAGAGAGGTGCAGGCGGAGTTTCGGGCCCAGGGAACGGCATGTCCTTGAGGCGAGAAAGCTGCTGTGTTCCTGGAAATGACCTGGTTCCCACGCCTGGGGGTAGACCCAGATTGGGGTGGGCCAGGGTGCCCTGAGGGCTGGCAAGGAGCAGGGCGAGAGGTGGGTGCTGGGCGCCCAGGAGAGCGTCCTTCTCCCGGATCACGGCGGCAGCCAGGGCTCGCCTGGCTCAGTCCTGATCTGGGAGGTGGCAGGCTTCCTAAAGGCAGGCCGAGGGTCCCCGGGCAGCTCGGTGGTGAGGAATCCGCCCGCCAGTGCAGCGGCCCCAGGGGTCTTGGGTTCAGTCCCTGGGTCGGGAAAATCCCCTGAAGGGAATAGCAGCCCCTTGCAGTGTTCTTGCTTGGGAAATCCCACAGAGAGAGGGGCCTGGCAGGCTACAGTCCACGGGGTCATGAAAGCGAGACCGAGCCCCAGTGTGAAGGGTCCGGGGGTGGGCCTCGGCCCCTTCTGGAGCCCTGGGGTTGGGGTGCTGAGGCTCGCTGACTCTAGGCTGCTGGGGGCCCTTCAGGCAGGCTCCGGCCCAGAGGAAAGCCCGGTTCATCTCCGGGTCAGCCTGGGGACCACAGGACGGGCTGGCGTTAGGGCTCGGGCCTGAGCGAGGCGGGTCGGCTGGCTCATCTTTCAGCCCAGGACATGCTGGGACGGCGAGTGGGTGTGGGGCTGCGCGCGGAGCCCCCTGCCCTCCCGGGCCCCTTCCAGCCCCCGTGCGGGAGCCTTTGGAGGGCTCAGGGGCGGGCGGGGTTGTGAGAAAATGGAATCTGTGTTTGGCTTGGAGAGCGCTTTCGGTGGGAGAGTTTGCGCACGTGGCTGGTGAAGGGACCTGCTAAGATTCTGTAAAGCAGCCCCCAGCCCATCCCCGCCCCACCAACGAGAACAGCCTCTAGCTGCCCTGCAACTCTGTTACCAAAGCTGAGCAGAGAGAGTGGAAACCAGCCCAAGGTTAGCACGCCGGCGCCTGTGCCCCGCCCCTGCAGACAGATAATGGCCTATCTTGGCGTTTATTATTTTCTAAGTAAGAACGGAATACAGATTTTCAACAGGCCTCTGGTGACAAGAAGGAGGAGGAGGAGGCCTTAGCGGGAGGCCGGCCCTCCCACGACCGGTGGAGGAGAGAGCAGTTTCTGGGAGATTCTGGACCCAGAGCCCAGGGTTCTGCGCCAGGCAAGGCACCCGGCCCCCCGCCCAGGCTGTGCTGACTGCCCTGAGGGCATTGCTGGGGGTCGGAGGGGGTTCCGGGGCTTCTGGGCCCCCAGCAGGGCGTGTGTCGGGGCAAGTGTGCACACGCCTCGATGTGTGTCTGTGCTGACGCCCGTCTCCGTGTCTCCATCCCCTGTGGGACGGAGGATCCCACCTTCAGCCCTTGGCCGTCCCCCTGCTGACTGGCTCCGCTCGCCTCCCTCACCCCTGTGCCGTGTGCCCGAGCGGCCTCGGGCCCCCGTTGCCCCTGCACTGACCAGGGGGTGGCCGTGAGAAGGTTGAGCTTGGCGTCCAAGCCTCGCTTCCTTCCCCTTCTGCAAGAAGACAGCAACGCCTGTAGGGTTTCTGAACGCAGGGGGTGAGCCGCACGTTCCGAAGTACGCCGGGCAGGCTCCCGGGCACAGGGCGCTCAGGAAACACCGGTTGTGCCCCTGCCTGGTTGGCGTGTGCGGGTGGGCCCTGGGGGGCCAGGCAGCTTGCGGGGGTCCGGGGCTCCCCGTGCTTGAGACCAGTGAGGGGAGTGGGCGCTGCGCACCCAGGGGTCCTGGTGGGGGCGGGGGCGGGATGCTCGCACTCCCTGAGGCTGGCTGCTGGGTGGACAGCCGTGTGGGTCTCTGAACTCAGGGCGGCCTGTGTGTGCTCGCCTCGCGCCCCCGTCCACCCCAGGAAGGCCCTCTGCTGCTGTTCCCAACATGAACCGTGGGGTCCTAGCGGCGGCCCCGCGGCCCCTGGCCTAGGATCAGCCCTGCGAGCGTCAGGGGCCCGGCCTGACTTGACCTCGTTGAGGACAGAAGCCCAGACTGGCTGCTTCTGAGCCGCTGGAGCAGAGTCCTGCCCCATTCCCTGGGGCCCCAAGCAGGGTCGGCACTCAGCTCTCCGCTGGCCTGGGAGGTCAGCCGCTGGGCCTCTGATGGGCTAACTGGCCGCCCTCCCTGTGTTCCCCAGAGTGGGGGTCATGGTCTGTCATGGAGACGCCCGGCCAGTGAGCAGGTGCGAAGGGGGTAGCCTGGCCCCTCCGCCTGCAGGGCCATCGGTGGAGGCCCCGAGCGGGGCTGGGTCCCTGGGCGAGCCCCTCCGTGGGGCGGGCAGGCCCCACTTGGAGCTTGCCCGGAGCTCCGGGGTCCGTTTGCTCTCAGTGAGACACACGCACTGCCCTTGTTCAGAGGCCCAGAGTGAGAGCTTAGCGACCCGTGCTGGATTTGGGGGTGTGAGGAGTGCCCCGTCCTCCTGAAATTTAAGATGTTCACCCGGAGTCTGAGTCCCTCCTTTCTCTGACCCTCCACGTGTGTGTGTCTTCAGGGTCACGGCCCCGATTCCCAGACCCCCCCCCCGTGTCCCAGCCCCTGGGGCGGTGTGTTGGGGAGGCGCCGTGTGGCTGGGCTGCCTCGGGGCTGCAGGAGCCCGGCCACCCGGGGCTTGAGGCCTGCGGCCCTCCCCGCACGCTTTCCTCGGCCTTCCCTCTGGCAGCCCTCGCAGCTGCCCTGGGTGCTGAGCAGGCCTTACACCAACTGCGGGTTCGAAGCCACTGGCAGGAAGTTGGCAGCCGCCACGCCCTCCTGTCTCTTATACACATCTAGATGTGTATAAGAGACAGGGCCCCTATGATGAAAAGAACATCTTTTTTTTGTCGGGGTCCATTGGCCTGCCCAGCCTCCAGGGTGATGCTTGGCCTCACGGAGGGAGGGCGGTGGTCCGGGCCTAGATTTGCAGGGCTTGGCGCTCTCCCCGGCCGGTCGGTTGGCATGCTGGCGTCTGGGCCGCTGACGTGGGGTGGGCAGGAGTTCAGCTCCCAGGCCCTTCCCCGAACTGCTCCCTTGGGCCCGTGGGGTCTCTGGGGTCGGGCTGCAGCTCCTGGGCCCGTGGGGTCTCTGGGGTCGGGCTGCAGCTCCTGGCCGCCTGCCTGAGTGCAGTCTTCCTGGGCCCCTCCCGGGGGCCCCTCGTGGCCCAGAGCCCGGCCGGCCCCGCCCACAGTTTCCAGGCCCCTCTGCCAGCCTGCGGCATCAAGTCCGGACAGGTGTGTGTGTGTGTGTTCAGGGCGGCCGCCCACGGTGGGGGCCGGAGGCGGCGTGCCAGCCCCGTGAGTCACCCTGATCCTGGGCGCGGGGGTGTCGGGGGCCGGGCTGCGGGCTGGCATGACGGGGCACGCTGCCGGCCAGGCCTGGGAACCAGCCGCGGCCCCGGGGCGGTGGGGGGCTGGGGGTTGCGTGTGGCCTCCCGGAGGAGCTGGGACAGGCCCAGGCCTGGGCGCGGCGTTTCTGAGCGCCTGGGGTCAGTGCTGTCCTGCCTGTGGACCAGGCTGTGCCTCACAGGGACCCTGTGCCCCCACCCCGCCCCGTGCCCACCTTCCGCGTGGGCCGAGAACCTGCTGGGGGAGGGTAGGTGGGGAGGCAGACGGACACAGTGTCCAGGCCCGGTGTCCAGGGGTTCTGTGTCCAGAGCACCTCCAGGCCGGGCCCCGGTCCTCTGTGCCGGGGATGTCCCGTCCTGTCTGGCGGGGGTGGCCGTGTCCCGCTGATCACCTGCAGCCCCTCTGGCTCCCGGGTCTTGGGGGTCAGAGGCCAGAGGAGGGGCCCCGCAGTGCTTCCGTCGGGGCAGGGGGCACTTAGAGCCGCAGGGGTTCCCGCCTTCCTGAGGGTCAGCACCCCTCTTGTCTGCTTGGCGGCAGAGCCCACAGAGCCCCGGAGGGGTGAGCGTCGGGGGCCCCACGGTGGGGTGGGGTGCCGGCTCTGCAGGTTGCAGAGGAGCCGGGTCTGGGCCTGGAGAGGTCCCGCCTTCCAGCGCCGGTGTGGGGCGCTGTGAGGGGCGCCTGGCGGGCTGGGTTGGTCTCCTAGGTCTTAGGGGCGGTGGGGCGTGGGGCTGGAGCAGGGCAGAGGTGGCAGGGTCCTGAGCCTAGGGCGGGACGCTGCCCGTCCTCCGGGGGGGGGGGGGCTTAGACCTGAGCTGGCATGCACAGGGCTGGGCCCCTGTCCTGAGCTCGCTACACTGGTGTGACGAGGGCTTCCAGGAGCGGGTGTCCCTGGCAGGAAGATGCTAGGGGAATGAATGTTTCTACTCCGAGGGCCAGGGCTGGGACTGAGGGGCGGAGGGCCACACCAGGGGGCTGGGGTTCTGGGCACTGAGGCCTGTGTGGGGCAGCCTGGGTCTGCGGGAGGGAGGTGGGGCTGGGCTTGCTGGCAGTGGCGGGTGGAGACCTCTGGCGAATCTGTTCCAAGATAACGGTCAGCAGAGGCCTGGGGGCCCTGGTCTGGGCCGTGGGGTGCTTCCCTGCGCACCAAGCCCCTGACCTCCGTGGTGTCCTGCGGTGCTTCCTGGGAGTGGGGACAGGAACAGCCCCGTGCTCCTGGGGGGCGGGGGGGGCGCTGCAGTGGAGAGACCCAGCCTCAGTGTGCCCGCCGCCGGGTGTGGCCCCCACAGGCTGGCCCCGGGGGCCTTGGTCTCTGCGCTGCACCCCTGTGTGCCCTGCCCCCGCCAGGATGTGAACGAGAGGGAGGGGCCGTGGTCTCTGTGGCCTGGGGGGGCCTTGGCCTGGTGGGGACCGTGGCCTGGGGGGGACTGTGGCCTGGGGGGGTTGTGGCCACAGGGGCTGTGCCCAGGGGCAGACACGCGAGGAGCTTTCCGGGGAAGGCAGTCTGTGCCCTGCAGACCAGGGCAGGCGGGGCGGTGTGGCTCTCCCTGTCTTCCCCGCGGGCTCCGCCGTGGTCCACGGGCCCGTGGGAGCTGGGCTGCACCCGGAGGTGGGGCACTCTGAACCCCTCGTGCACACCCCGCTCCGCTCGGTGTGAGGCCTGGAACTGGCTTTGCTGAGGGAGGCAGGTTCCGGCACAGCCAGGGCTCTGGACCCCAGCGGGACCGCAGCTTGACCGTGCATCAGCCCGCAGGCACCCGTGCGGGCCCAGCCACGCCGCCCTGGCACCTCCTGGGGCGAGTGCAGGGTGAGAGCCAGGCCTCCCCTGCCCGTGACTGTGCTTTGTTCCCTCGAGTCAGGTGGCCCAGCGCCATCCGGTGCCCGGCGGCGGGGTCTGCCCCGCGCCTTCCCTCTGGCGGGGCCCGTGCTGACATCGCCTGTCCAGCAGTCAGTCAGCAAACGCGGGCAGTGCCGGCCACTGTCGCGCCGCCAGAGCTCTAGGACTGGGTCCCAGGCCTCCCGCCCACCCCGCACAGCAGGGCCCCTTGCGCACCGTCCCGTGGGCCCTCTGTCTTAAGTGTCCCCTGCAGACCCCGCCCCGCTCACCTGCACTGGCCGGGCCCTGGGCCTCGGGGCTTCCGGCCTCTTGTGCAGGAGTGCTGACCCTTGCCTGGGGGCCAGAGGGGCAGAGAAAGTGGGAGCCTGGCCTGGCGGGCTCCTGGGAGGCCGTGGGGGTGCAGCAGGGAAGCCTGAGGGGGCCCTGCTGGGGTGGCGGGTGGATGTGGGCAGACACTGCCCTTTGGCGTCAGAGGCCTGCTCTGGCCCCGCAGCTGCCGTGTGGCCGCCCCCTGG
>SJYT01057685.1:81871-95841 GCA_006410635.1 Cephalophus harveyi | reverse complement strand
GGTGCCTTGGGGCTAGGGAGGGGGCTCCGGGGGCCGCGCCTGCAGGACCATTTGCGTGCGCTCTCCATCTGATACTTGAGTCTGGAGCGCTGGGCGTCGTCCTGAGGCACCCTAGAGGCCTGATTTATGGGCCATTAGATAAATACCTGATTCCATCAGGACCCACCTCCCCTCGCTTCCTGCTGGATTTATAAGCCACGAGCAGGCAGTAAAAACCGTCCTACACGGCCCCCTCGTGCTCCCAACACAACGTTAAACTCTTTGCTGGCCCGAGAGCCGTGGGGCGGTGGGAGGTGGCTCCATCTGCCCGTGGGTGCAGCGCCGTCTGGCCCCCAGCTGCTGTCGGGGCAGCCCCACCGCCTTGCCCTCCGGAGGGGTGAGTGGTGGGCACCCGTGGCCACAGTGCCAGCCCTGCAGAGGGCTCTGTGGGCCAGCGAGGTGCACGCCAGGCTCCTTCCTCTCTGCCCCCGCCCCGGGCTGTGAGTCCTGCCGGGAGGGCTCCCCAGCGGGGCCAGGGCTTTGGCGGCATGGCTTGGGGCAGTGCAGTGCCCGGCGATGGGGGCCCAGCGTGCCACCCCAGCCCTGTCCAGGCGCGTGTGGGCTGTAGGCCCCCAGGGCCAGCCCGAGCTCTCCGAGGTGCAGCCCCGTGGCGGGCAGCCATGCCAGCTGGCGCTGCACGACAGAACCCACGTGAGAGGCTTCTGGTCGCTTCTGGTGTAGTGGGGATGCAGGCTCGGGGCTGGCACCTGGACTGGCTGACCGCAGGGAGGGCTGGCTAGCGAGGGACGTGGCAGGTGACGGCTTCGTGTCGGGCCTGCGGGACCGGGGCCCCGGGTGGGAAGTGCCTGTGGGCCGGGCCTGTCCACCGGGCGTGCAGCCGCACTCTGGGGCCTGTCGGCGCTCCTGTCTGAAGAGGGTGCAGGCCGGTGTGCAGGGCTTCGCGCCCTGAGGGGGAGACCCGGCCCCTGTCTGGGGTGAGAGCACCAGGCTGCAGGGGCCGCCCCACTGCCCCGGCTCGCTGCTCGCCCTCCTCCCTCAGGAAGGCCTCTCCCCCTTCCTTCCTGTGGCTGTCTGCTGGCTCTGAGCGGCAGGTGTGGAGACGGTGCCTGGTGTGTGCGTGCGCACGTGCGTGTGCAGGCGGGTGTGGCATCACGTTCCACCGCAGAGAGAGCCCCAGCTGGGCCCCCACCTTCCGTGCACCCGGGGCCTTGCTCCTCCCCGCCTGTGCATGGGGGTGTTGGCAAGCTCCCCCACGGGAGGAATGTGGCAGGGGGCATGGGGGGGCGAGAGACTGGTGGCCACAAGATGGGTGCGTGTGTGTGCGTCTGTGTGTGTGCATGTACTTGTGTGGGTGAGTGTGTGAGTGCTGGTATGCATGTGTGAGTGGGTATAAGCCTCTGTGCACTGTGTGGGTGCAAGCCTCTGTGCACGTGCGTGTGTGTGCTGGTGTGCATGGGAGCCTGTGTGCACGTGTGGGTGTGTCTGTGAGTGTGCATGTGAGTCTGTGTGAGTGCTGGTGTGGGTGCATGGGTGTAGGCCTGTGTGCATCTGTGTGTGCATCTGTGTGTGCACGTGTGGGTGTGTCTGTGTGTGTGAGTCTGTGTGAGTGCTGGTGTGCTGTGTGGGTGTGAGCTTTTGTACCCGTGTGGGTACATGTGAGTGTGTCTGTGAGTGTTGGTATGCATGGGAGCCTGTGTGCACGTGTGTGTATGCATGTGTGTGTGTGCACGTTAGTTTGTGGGAGTGCTGGTGTGCACGTGTGGGTGTGAGCCTGTGTGCATGTGAGTTTGTGTGAGTGCTGGTGTGGGTGTAGGCCTGTGTGTGTGTGTTTATGTATGCATGTGTGTGTCTGCATGTGAGTCTGTGTGAGTGCTGGGGTGGGTGCGTGGGTGTAGGCCCTGTCTCTTATACACATCTAGATGTGTATAAGAGACAGGGCCATAGCTGGCCTCCCGGCCCCCCTGCAGCCCCCTGAGTCCCGTGGGCTACGTGTCCTCACGGAACCGGGTGGCCACCGGGCAGGCGAGCCCAGACGTCCGGGGCCGGAAGAGCAGCACGTGCTTGGCCGGTGCTCGGCACGTTGGGCCCCGGCTCCTCCTGTCCTGGGAGGAGGGGGATGGGAGTCGGGGCCCACAGGGAGGGAAGGGGGTGAGGCTCCCGTGTGCAGGAGGAGCCCGGCCCGGGGCGACCCGGGGGCAGCGCGGTGTGTGTGTGTGTATGCATGTGTGTGTGTGCACGTGGGTTTGTGGGGGTGCTGGTGTGCGCGTGTGGGCGTGAGCCTGTGTGCGTGTGAGTCTGTGTGAGTGCTGGGGTGGGTGTAGGCCTGTGTGTGTGTATGCATGTGTGTGTGTGCACGTGGGTTTGTGGGGGTGCTGGTGTGTGCATGTGGGTGTGAGCCTGCGTGCATGTGAGTCTGTGTGAGTGCTGGGGTGGGTGTAGGCCTGTGTCTGTGTGTATGCATGTGTGTGTGTGCACGTGGGTTTGTGGGGGTGCTGGTGTGCGCGTGTGGGTGTGAGCCTGTGTGCGTGTGTGACTGTGTGCACATAACCATTCTTGTGTGCAGACTGAGGGAAGGAGGGCCGGGTCCTCTGAGCTGGAGGCACCTAACTTGCCCTGTGGCCTCGGCAGGGATGCCCCTCTGCCCTTGAGAAGGGGCAGCCGGGCCAGAGCCGCTGGTGAAATGCCGTCCTTTCTGCCCCTCGGGTCCTGCAAAGGACAGGGGAAGTGCCCAAAGCAAAGGAGGCAGCAGGCCTGGGTTCCCCCGCCCAGATGCCCCCTCCCATCTCTTGGCTCCCCAGGGGGCCGGCAGCAAGCGCTGTGGCAGAGAGGGGCCCCACGCTGGAGTCTGCTGACTGCGGGACCCTGGCTGTGTTGGGGGGTTAAGCGCCCCTCCAGGCACTGGCTCGGCTGCTGGGGAGCGTTGGCCCCAGGGGTTTTCCTGGGGATCCCAGCGGGGGGTCTGTGAGCTCTGCCCTCATGGCAACGTTCCCCCCGCCCTGTGCAGCCACCCGCCCCCACCGTGGGCTGGGAGGAGAACAAGGCCCTGTCTTGGCCGCCCCTCCTGCCTGAGGCCTCCCACCGGCTGGATGTTGGTCACTCAGGACCACGTGTAAATGACGACTGACCTGGTCCAACAAGAATCCTAGCCACCCCCTCCCGCCGCCGTCCATAAGTAAAATCGTAATAGTTACAGTGAGGGTGCTCACAGAGCTTCGCTAGTTAACTCTGCCCCCCCGCCCCACACCCAAGGGCCCCCGGTCGGCACCCCTGCGCCCAGGCCCGTCTCGAGTGCGGGCATCCCCGTAACTGGGCCACGGCGTGGGGGGCGTGGGGGCGGGAGTCGCAAGCAGATGAGGACAGTGCCTGTGCACCCCCGGGAGGCGGGCGCCGTCAGCCTCACTGCGGGGGGCGGTGGTGCTGGGGCCCAGAGAGGCTTGGGGCTCACCCAGGGCAGAGCAGGCCTGACTCCTGAGCCGCCTGCTCTCCTGAGGGCTCAGCCATGAGGGGAGCTCTGGGCCTCAGTTTCCCAGCTTGGTAAAACGGGCCTCTCAGCTCTGTCCCGAGCACAGACTCCAGGGACCCCACCCGCAGGGTCTCGGGGACCCTGCTCGGCAGGGTTCTGAGTTCCCATCACTTGGCTGAGGTCGAGATGGGCCCGTGTGGCTGCCTCGCGCTGGGCCCACCCTTCCGGCCTGTGACCCAGTCCCCTGCACAGATGGTGACCTGAGGCGGTGCCCGGCCCAGCCCAGCATCCGCTCTTGGGGGGGGCGGGGGGTGGGGGCCAGGCCGGCCAGCTTGGGCTTCCCACCCAGCCCCGCCAGCTGTCAGACTTTGCAGAAGCGCCAGGCTTGCAAAAGCTCTGGCCCGAGGCCGTCTGCCTGGCTCCGTGGCCCAGCTGGTCTGGTCCGCGTTGTCGGACGGCCCCTGTCTGGAGTCCGGCTGCACCAACGGAAAGCCCCTCGCCTGAGTCAGCGTTCGGGCTCGGAGAGCGAAGCCCCTGGCAGGGGCAGCTGCGGGCAGCTGTTTGTGGAGGCAGGAAGGAGGTCGGGCTGGCCTTAGGATGCCCCACGGCCCGGAGAAGGGCACCGCTGGGTCCTGGCGTCTCCGAACGGTCGTTGGTGGGGCCAGCGTGGTGGAGAGGGATCGACGTGGGCTGTTATGGAGCTGTGTGGGGTCCAGGGACCCCAGGGAGCCCCAGAGCAGAGCCCTTACGCCCCCAGGTTCAGAGAACGGAGGCTCCCCTGGCCCCTGGGGGTGAGGGGCTGCGAGCGGGCCCTTCCGCACTGCACGGTGGCCGTGTGTGCACTGCGGCCCCCGGGAGTGGGCTGGCACAAGCTCCTGCTCTGTGCTGGGGTCCCCAGGGGCCCCACAAAGCCGTCTGAGGTGGGCGCTGAGGGCACCTGGGGTGTCCAGGGGATGCCTCGGCCCGCTCTGGCTCAGCAGGGCAGGACCATGGGAGGGGGGCTTGGCGGGCGGTGGCGGGGACCGCCCAGTCCTGGTGCCGCTGCTGTTGCTCAGGGGTGTCTTGCTGTCCGCGGGGCTCTGCCCGATATGCCCGGGGCTCCGCTGTGAGGGTTCTGGGTTCTGCGGCAGCCCCTCTGGCCTTGGACTAGGCTTCTCTCCGCTGCAGACTCCCCCCATTGCTCTGGTCCGGGGTCCTTGCTGTTCCCAGTAGAGGCGGGGCGGTGGGGTCAGCCCGGGACGCTGCAGGAGCCCCTCGGGGCTTTACGGGGCTCTGGGTGGGGTCCACAGCTGGACTGTGGCTCAGTGTCCCATTGGCCTGCAGGGTGACCTCAGAGAGGTCTCAGCCTCTCTTAGGAGAGGGCGGCCTGAGCTACACGGGGTCTGTGAACTCCCAGCGTGGGGTGCCTGGTCCCCTCGGCCTTCCTCTGCGTGCGTCTCCTTGGGGCGTGTTGAAATAAACCCTTCCCTCTCTCCCTGGTTCCCAGAGACTAGGCTGCCCCCATCTGCCCAGTCCTCCAGCCTCATGCTGGACACCCACTCGGCCTCAGCGCCTGCCCCGCCCCTGCCTGGGCTGCCGTCCCTGCCTTTCTGTCCCTTCAGCTGCATTGCCGCTTCTTCCGGGAAGCCGTCCTGGCTGTGCCTGCGTCCGTAACCCATGACAGCCCTGAAAGGGCTTCTCACTCCACCGTGGGACCCTGCTGAGCCGTTCACCTCCCGAGAGCGGGCCTCTGCCCTCCCTGGCCCTGGGTGGCCCCGGTGTGAACCGGGGCTGAATGAATTAGCGAGAGGCGGCGCGCTCTGTTCTCAGAGCGCACAGCCCCCCGGGAGCAGGAGGCCGGGCTTGGGGCAGAGACGGGGCTGCGGTCTGGCCGGCCCCGAGCAGCCTCGCTCTCCCTGGCCCTGGCCGGCTGGCGGGCGCGCTGCTTGGGCCCCGGGGGCGGAGGCTGCCGCGGGAGCTGCGGGCTGACTGTGACCCCCCAACCCCGCCTCAGCCGTGCAGGAGGAGCGGCAGCGAGGCAAGGACCGGGGCGAGAGCGAGGTGGAGTCGACCAGCAGCGCCAACGAGGACATGCCGGTGGAGAGGATCCTGGAGGCCGAGCTGGCCGTCGAGCCCAAGACCGAGGCCTACGTGGAGGCGAACGTGGGGCTGAGCCCCAGCTCGGTGAGCGCCCGCCTGCTCTGCTCTGGGGACGAGGCCCTGGGAGCGCGCCTGGGAGGGGTCCCCGTCATCACACCCCCGCCTAGAGGGGGACCCCCTCATCACCCCCAACCTGGGAGCGTGCCTGGAGGGGGACCCCCTCACCACCCCCCATGCCCCTGCACCTCTGTGAAGCTCTGCT
Organism: Cephalophus harveyi; assembly: GCA_006410635.1. Taxonomy (NCBI): domain Eukaryota; kingdom Metazoa; phylum Chordata; class Mammalia; order Artiodactyla; family Bovidae; genus Cephalophus; species Cephalophus harveyi. Next base: position 90,037 of record SJYT01057685.1, on the reverse strand, counting down.
GCCAGTCAGGTGGGCGGGTTTTCGATTGTGGGGTCACGGCCCGGGACCTTCCGGCTCCCTTCCAGCCTCCTGTTGCCTCTGGCCCCTCGTGCAGCCAGGCCTGTGGGCAGTACTGCGTCTCCACGCCGTCTGTGTCTCCGTGTGGGTTCAGGGCGGCCCTGGGGTCCCCCTGGCCTCTCCCCTCCGCTCTGTCCCTGCCTCGCGTGGCCCGGACGCCCTGCCCACCCCCGGCCCAGGGCCCTGCCTGTGCGGTCTCCACTGTTCCTCCTTCGGCTTCAGCCTTGGAAAGCGTCCCTCCTCGGGGAGCCCTCTCCCTCTCGACCACCTTGAGCCGCCATCATGGGGCTCGGTGCCCTGACGCTTGGGCGTCACGGCGCAGCGACTGTGGTGCTTCACTCTCCATCCTCACCGTCGGACTGGCCCCCGCGCCCGGCTGCGGTCAGGGACAGGGCCCGCCGTGCCCGTAGGTGCTTGATCACGACCCCCCCAGTCTCAGAGCGTGGGGGTCCTGTCTTGCCTACAGTCTCAGGACACCCCGCGTCCTTGTCCCCCTGCGACGGGGCGCCCCAGGCTGCAGCCCCTGTCAGACCCCCACGCTGGCTGCCCCGCTTGTTGCCTCTCGTGTGCAGTGACCCCTGCCCCGGTTTGACCCTCGACAGTCCCTCTGGTCTGTGGCCCGAGCCCACCTGACGGCCTCTCCAGCCCCAGTAGGGAGCCAGGGTGGCGGCAAGGGCCTCGCGACTGAGCAGAAACCCTGGAGGAAGCGTCAGGCTCGACAGCGGTCTGCCCGGTTTTACTCTCGTCCAGCGAGGACACTGTCTGGGAGGAAACACGTCTGCCTTCTGCGCACTCCGGGAATGCAGAACAGGCGGGCAGTTTCGGGGACTGGCCCGAGGCGGCTCTGCCCTCCTGTGGCCGCTCCTGGCAGGCTGGCCTGGGTCCCCGTCTGGGGCTGGCTTGTTGGGCCCCTTCCCCCAGACCAGGGACACCTGTCTGCTCTGGCGGAGCCTCAGGTCCCAGCCTGGGGGCCCCCGCGGTCCCCTCCTAGGACAGGGAAGACTCCGCCCTCTCTGGCAAGGGGCCAGAGCTCAGGAAACTGCTGCTGAATGAGGCCTGTTTTGTCTTTTTGTGGGAATAAGGCTCAGAGAATTTAAGTACCTGCCAGAGGTAGGATGGAACCGGCTGGAGTTCGAGCTCCTCCCCCCGGGGAACCCCCTCCCTCCAGGCCTAGTCCCGCACCTCCGGTGCAGTAACCTTTGACCCCAGCTTATTAGGTATGACCCGGCACCTGCCTCTGAGGCCGTGGCCTACTCCACCGGGCCTGCTCCGGGCCCCTTGGGGGCTGAGGGGGGGCTCCCGCTAGTGACCAGAGAAGGCCGGAGCTCTGGGGCTTCAGCCCGGGACTGGTCGCTCTTCCCCAAGCCTTCTGCCCCGCTCAGTGCAGCTCCCCGGACCCCCGCCATTAAGCTTGGCCTCCCGGCCGTGGGCTGGAAGGGCATGGAGCAGGGTCGCTGAGGACTGGAGCCTGGCCCCAGGCCCTGGCCCGCTTGCCGCTGGGTGTATCGCTCGGGTGAGCCGGTCCCTGGTTCAGGCTAGCTCTGCTTGTGGCTGCAGTCATCCGGTGGACGGGATGGGTGTGTGATGCCTGGAGGGTGTGCTGGGCTTGGGCACGTGGCGTCTGGGCGCCCCGAGTGCTGGGCTTCTGGTCGGTGCTCCCGGGTGGAGGCGGGAATGCGGTGTGGGCTGGCCCCCTGGGGCTTCGGTGTGCCGGTGACTTTGGGGGCGTCTGGGTGCTGGCGCCTTCCACCCCTTTCCCCTGACTGGCCGTGTGCCCTGGAAGCCGCTTCTCCCGCGGCCGCAGGTCCTCCTTCTGCTCGCCGGTCCCGTCCGCCCCGCCGGTCCCGTCTTCCCCACCGGCCTCGGTGCCCCTCTGTTACAGGCCTCCCGAGAGAGCTCTCAGCAGGCCCTTCACGGCCGGATTGTTTAGACTGCGCGCCGCGGGAGGGCACATGGTTTCTATCAGGGAAGCCCCTCCAGCCTCCCCACCCCGTTCCGGGATGCCTGGCCCACGTGGTTCCTGGAATGAGGCGCTTCCGCTTCCGCTGCCTGGGCCCCAGCCCCCAGGCCTGGCGGGTTCTCCCTCGGAACCCCGTGGGCTGGCGCCTGGAGCCCCTGAGGCTGCCGGGCCCCCGTTTGTGCGGATGGCCGGGCGTCCCCTTCTGGCTAGGGGCCTCCCAGGTGGCTCAATGGTAATGAACCCGCCTGCACTGCAGCAGACACGGGCTCGATCCCTGGGTCAGAAAGATGCCCTGGAGGAGGAAACGGCAACCCACTCCAGTGTTCTTGCCTGGAGAATCCCACGGACAGAAGAGCCTGGTGGGCTACAGCCCATGGTGTCTCAAGAGTCAGACAGGACTAAATGACTGGGCACGCACACTCCTTCTGACCAGAACTTTCTGGAAGGGCTTCGGATGCACCCTTGTGTGTGTGCCACGTCCAAATTTGGGAGGAAGCACCACCACCAGAGGGGCTGGCACCGCCTACCCCCCCCCCCCCACGCCTGGTCTGCGACACGAGGTCACCCAGCATCGGCCCAAGGGCTGCGGTGGGTCATGACACGGTGACCTTTCTGTGGCTGCTGGACAAGTGGCAGCAAGCCGAGTGCCTAAAACAACACAGATTTTACAGCCTCACACTTCTCGAGGCCTGAAGCCTGAGATCTGTGTCCCTGGGCCAAGTCAGGGCATCGGCAGGGCTGGCCCTCCGGGGGCTGGGCTGGGGGGCCGCGACCCGGCCTCTCCGGCAAGGGCTCCGTGGGCTCCGGGCTGGGGCGGAGACGGCGCGCGCGGCCGGTCTGCAGGAGCGCGTGCGCACGGGGTCTTTTCTCTGCCCTCCGCCAGCCCTGCGCCCACGCCGCGTGTGCCAGGGACTCGGGGAGAGGGCGGCGGCCCCCCTTGGCTCCGACACTCCTGGGCTCCATCATTTACTGTTTCGTGGCACCCCCAAAACGCCAGCTCGGGGAGCTTGCGGTGGTGGCTGCCCGAGAGGGTCCGGGGGCTCCCTCGCGCTCCGCGGCAGCAGCGTCTGGCACGTACAGAGAGGGGCTTCCCCGGGCACCTGAGGGTGGAGGGCCCGGGTTAAGCAGCCGCAGGAGCTGCTCTGTGCGGGACTTAAGGGTCAGTGCTCGGGAACCGCCCTTCTGTGGAAGGGTCATGGGCTCGGGGTTCCATGGAGGCCCTGCCTCGAGAGGGTGTGAGCTGCTTCCCGGGTGCCCGGTGTGGGCCGGGGCGGGGCCCCGGAGCCCTGCGGGTGGACGAGTCCCTGCTCCTGCTCAGTGGGATGGGGGGTCCCAGGGGCGAGGGGGCGGGGCCTGGAGACCACGGTGACCCTGTGCGCGGCCCCCACCCTGCAGGCTGGAACGAGCTGCTCATCGCCTCCTTCTCCCACCGCTCCATCGCCGTGAAGGACGGCATCCTCCTGGCCACCGGGCTGCACGTGCACCGCAACAGCGCCCACAGCGCGGGCGTGGGCGCCATCTTCGACAGGTGGGGGCCCCCGCGCAGCCTCTGTGCGGTGCGCGGAGGTTACACTCGGGGAGACAGCAGAACAGCCCCAGGACTAAGTCCTGGGTGGCTCAGAGGGTAAAGCGTCTGCCCGCAGTGCAGGAGACCCAGGTTTGATCCCTGGGTCAGGAAGATCCCCTGGAGAAGGAAATGGCAACCCATTGCAATATTCTTGCCTGGAGAATCCCATGGACGGAGGAGCCTGGTGGGCGACAGTCCATGGGGTCGCTAAGAGTCGGACACCCCTGAGCAGCTTCCCTAAGATTAAAATCCCCGGGGCCGCCCGCGTACCCCAGCTCCCACCGCGGCGTCCTTCCCTCCACATCCGCCTGTGGGAAGGAAAGCGGCCCCATCTTTAAAGCAGAGATACACGGTGGTGCTGTCCCGGGGGATCCGGCGAGGACTCCTCTGACGTGTCGTGGTTCCGTGAGCCTGCGTGCGGCCTGGCCCCAAGCGCACGGCCATGTCCCAGCACCGCTCCGGGCCTGGCCCCGGCGGGGACGCCGCTGTTTGCTCCCGCCCCTCTCGGCACACACCCAGGCGGCCGGTTCTGGGCTATGGTCAGGTGACTCCGTTCTCAGGCTCCGAGAACGTCTGTCTCCGGCGGGGTCACTGGGATGCCTGTTCCCGTCCCTGGCTGGCTTTGCCTGTGAGCCCAGAGCACTGGGGTGTCAGCTCAGCCAGCTAGAGCTGGAGGGGCTGGGGAGGGCCGTGGGGGGGTCCCTGGGGACGGGGAGCTGCAGCACAGGGTGAGCGGACCCCCGGGGAGGGGAGGCAATGGGCGGGATCCCAGGTGAGCCCCTGAGTGAAGAGAGTCGCTCAGTCGTGTCTGACTCTTTGAGACTCTGTGAGCTATACAGTCTATGGAATTCTCCAGGCCAGGATACTGGAGTGGGTAGCCTTTCTCTTCTCCAGGGATCTTCCCAGCCCAGGGATCGAACCCAGGTCTCCCACATTGCAGGCAGATTCTTTTCCAACTGAGCACCAGGGAAGCCCGAGCCCCTGAGTACAAGAGCCTTACAGTGAGGGAGGGCAGCAGAGACCCCCACTGTAGCCCCCTGGGGATGAATGCGAGAGCGTGCCGCCACACGGGACAGCTCAGGAAGAACGGGGGCGGCTCCTGACTGCCCCACCCCACCCGCCTGCACCAGGCACCCTGGCAGGCCCTGAGGAAGACAGTGTAGGGCGTGTCTTTGCCACAGGACATTTCAGGGCCTTCAACAAACTCGAAGAGGGGGCTGTGGGGTGCTGGGTTTATTGCTTACATGCTTAGTCGCTCAGCCGTGTCCGACTCTGTGCGACCCCATGGACTGTAGCCCGCCAGGCTCCCCTGTCCGTGAGATTCTTCAGGCAAGAATACTGGAGTGGGTTGCCATTTCCTTCTCCAGAGGATCGTATTGCTCACAGATGGCTTCTTTAGCAAACCCGTCCCTCTGAGGGCATGTTTAGAAATGCCTCCCCGGCCGTGTGCCCAGCTGACAGCCTGGGGGCCCAGGTGCCGGGGGGTGGGGGGTGGGCGGCGCTCAGGTGATGGGAAGTGGCACGGAGCCCCCTCTGGCGGCGAGCCAGGAGCAGGGAAGCCAGGAGCCGGGGAGGCGCCTTCCCGCAGACGTAGGGAGCGGCAGGGATGCGCGACCGGGCCTTGGCCTGGTCTGCAGTCTGGCGGGGTCGTGTGCCGGTGGACTTTGCCCCCGACGTCCAAGACCCTGGCTCACCCCGCTGTCACGCAGTCCCCCTCTAGTCTCCGGGTTCCTAGAATAAAATCCCACAACGCTGAGCTCCTGGAGCTGGAGGAGAGGAGCCCCCCTCCCCCCTCGGGGCCGGAGGGGACCGACTGGGCGCAGGGACTGTCCTACCCTGTCTGAATCGCTCTACCCTTCTCAGTTGCCCTCCAGGCCTGCACAGAGTCCTTCGGGGGTGTTTCTGGGGGGCCCCAGGAAGGGCATGGTCTGGCTTGGATGTTGATGTTTGCCCACACACAGGGTGCTGACGGAGCTGGTGTCCAAGATGCGAGACATGCAGATGGACAAGACGGAGCTGGGCTGCCTGCGCGCCATCGTCCTCTTCAACCCCGGTACTGCCTGCTGCCCAGGCCTGGGGTCCCCCCCAAAACGGGCCAAGGCAGCGGGGCACCCACCGCAGCCCCACAGCCCACTGATAGGCGGTGTCGGCCCCCTGCCCCGCCTCGGAGCCTGCCTGTCCCCCTTGCGATGGGCTCCGCGCCAGAGATCTGGAGCCCGGCTGGTCTGGGGGTGCTGGGGGAGCACCGGGCAGGGGCAGGCTCTGAGGGCTGCTCAGGGCAGTGCTGGCGGTGGGGGGGTGGGGCAGCGGCAGGGCTCCTGAGTCCTTACCCTCCGTCGGCTCCAGCGCTGAGGGTCAGGCTGGGGTGAAGCTGGGGTCCCCTAGTGAGGGCAGCCCGTTTCCAGGGGCATTTGTCCCCAGGCCTGTGTGTGAGCCCACGACCCTGCCAACACAGCCCTGCCCAGAGGGGTCCCCCTTGAATTCGCGCGTGACTTGGTTGCTGGCACTCCTTTACCTGCTGGGGCCCAGACTTGGGGTTGCCAGGGGCGGAAGGGAGGTGGCCAGAGCTGGCACAGGCCCAGGGGTAGGGGGCCCGGGGGCCCAGCTGCAGAGGAGTCTGCATTTCCCGAGGTGCCCAGGACCCCAGGCCACTGTGGCATTGATGCTGGGCACGGTGCCCCTGCTGGGATGTCAGACAGCCGGGGCGAGGCTGGTGTGGGGGCCTCTGGCCTAGGGCTCGGAGGCCCCCCAAGAGCAGGCCTGTCCCCGGGGCTGCACTGGCTTCAGTGGGCAGCAGGGGGGCTCAGCCTCTGCCCCCTAAGCCATCAGGGTGGACCATGCCTGTCTGGGGCCTCACTCAGGGCGGGGGCCCAAATCCCAGTGCCCAGAGGGGGCTGCTGTTGGGCGTCAGTGGGGAGAGGCTTGTCGGGTGCCAGTTTGTGGGGTGACCTCGGAAACGAAGGAGCAGAGAGAGGCTTAGCTTTGCCCCCCCGGGGAGTTCTCACTGCCTCAGGGAGGCCTGTGACCGCTGCCCAGATGACCCAGGGCGGCCCGTGCGCCTCAGTCCTCACCCCCGGGCCCTGGGGTTTTGGTGGCCCTGGTCCCAGGCATCTCTGTCCACAGGCAGAGCCCCTTCCAGACCAGGCTCCTGCTGCCAGGGTCCCAGGGCTCAGGGGGGCTTCGGCCCTCACAGTGTGGGTTTGGCTGTTTCAGACAGGAGGTTTGGAGCCTACATTGGCTCAAAGGGGCTGAGACCCAGTGCACTGAGGCCTCCGGAGGTGACGCGGTTGCCGTGGCAACCAGGGGTGGTGGAAGCAGGCCTGTCCCACCTTCCCAATGGGGCAGTGAGGTGGCGGGAGGTTAGGGGACGGGCCCAAGGTCGAGTGGCCAGCACGCAGTGGACAGGGTGCGCGCACGGGGCCGCCTCATCTGGGTGGGGGCTCTGGGTCCCCGCTTTCCGGGGCCGGGCTCTGACCTGTGGCCCCTTCTCCCTTGCAGACTCCAAGGGGCTCTCAAACCCAGCCGAGGTGGAGGCGCTTCGCGAGAAGGTCTACGCGTCCCTGGAGGCGTACTGCAAACACAAGTACCCCGAGCAGCCAGGAAGGTGAGCCCGGGCCGAGCCTCCGCCCAGACGGGCCTCGGGTGCTGGGGCAGCGGGGGACCCAGGCACTCTTCCGCCCCAGCAGGCACGCGCTCACCGTTCCCTGCAGCCCCACCAGACAGAGGGGCCCTGTGCTGGCGCACAGTAGGCACGTGTGGCGCGTAAACCAAGGCGATGCTTTCCTCTGCCGACAGAGGAAACTGTTCAAGGCAGGGCCCTAGTGTGCTCGCCCCGGCGGGGATGAAAGCCAGCACACAGTAGGTGCTTTACAAATGTGTGCGGAGCAGATGGCCGTGGTCTGAGCACAGAGTCTGCCTGCCTCTCTCCCTGCCGACCGTGGGCCCAGGAGGGCTGGCCTTGTCTCCTTGCAGGGTCCCCCGAGCCGGGCGCGCAGTGGGTTTCTGGGAGAAGGTGCCTGCAGACCGGCTGTCCAGGTGCCTGCCCCTTCTCTTCCTGGACTGGCCTCTGTCTGCCAGGAGGGGTTGGGGCCCCAGGGCCCCAGGCCTGGCTCTGCCCTCGCCCGCCCTGCCAGCCAGCACACACACGGTTAAATGTCCGACCAGCCTCATCTGGTTTAAAGTGAAACTTCCTGGAGGAGGGGTGGCAGGCCCGCCTGTTTTTCCTGGCTCCCCGCCCCGGCCCATCTCGCCAGCTCAGCAGAAAACAGCGTGTTCTCTGGCCCCGCTCCAGCCTCTGAGCTGCGTTTTTGCCTTTAAAACGTGGGTTGTGTTGCAGCCAAGCCCGGGGCTTTCCCCCTGAAATAAGACATTGTTAATAATTAGTGAGGTCCCAGAGTCCCCGGAGGATCATGTGGAGAAGGCCTGGAAGCACTCGGGGTGGGGACTGGGGTCTGGGGAGGGGTAGATGTGGACGTCCACGGTGGGGCATTGGGCCCTGTCCCCACACGGCAGCTGTCCTTGGCACAGAGCGCAGGAGCCTGGCGTCCCTTCTCCAGGCGCCCCCCAAAGCCTCCCCTGCGCC
>SJYT01057685.1:67935-79716 GCA_006410635.1 Cephalophus harveyi | reverse complement strand
GCTGGAGGCCTCCACCTCTGGTCTGGGGCCACATCTGGAGGAGGTCGGGGCTGTGGGCCGGTTCCAGGCCGGGGGACCAGGAGAGTCAGCGTTGTCATGCCCTTGACGGTGAAAGCCCCGGGGAGGTCAGAGCCGCCAGTGGGGGAGGGAATCCCGGGCTGTGGGGCCTTGGTTCCTCATTTATTCACACACTCACGGGCCACACTTACAGGCCAGGCTCCACCCTGAGGGGCTCTCTATCCCACCAGGGCCCCTGGGCCCTGACCTAGCCTGGGGCCGGCTGCAGACTCCGACTCAGAGCCTGGGAGCCGGCGCTCGGCACCCAGCGAGCGAGGCTGGAAGAAGCCCAGTCCCGCCAGAGGCGGGCTGTTGGTTCTCACACTTCCGAGACAGAGGTGGGTCAGGAGCGTCCCGGGAACCCAGGCCCACGGCCCCAAGGGGCTCGTGACGGAGGCAGGGGCAGGGTCACCGCGCTCGGCTTTGCTGGCTGCCCTGCCTCCGGGTCAGGGCCCACCCAGCTTCGGAAGCCCGCTCTGCCTGGGGGGCCTGCGGTCTCTGAGCCGCCCCCCAGGTCGGGCTCCTGTCCTGTTCTCTTCCGCTGCAGCGGCTGCCGGGGCCATCCAGGAGGCCCGAGGCTCGGGAGGCCAGGCCTGGGGTCCGCCCCCAGCTGGACGTGGGTGGGCAGAGCGTTTCCCTCCTGGGCCTCAGCCTGCCCTCGGCGGACGGGGGACAGCTGCAGTGAGTACGGGCCATGCAGGCGCGGAGCAGGGCCGTGATCGCTGACGATGAGCAGCCCTGTTGTTCGGGGAGGCTGTCTCTTATACACATCTCGCCCCGCCCTCCTCTGCCCGCCTGGACCTGGGGGCGTGGCCCGCCGCTGCCGGCCGCCCTCCTCGTTTTCCACACGACTCGTCTGGACCCGGCAGCGGGCATCCCGGGGCGGCCGCCAGAGCGGCAGGAGCCGGTGTGAGCCCCGGGGCTGGGGGGAACCCGGACGGGCTCACGGGGTACACGCCGCTGCCCCCGGAGCCACAGCGTTGGGAGGGTGGCTGGGCCCCGTCACGCTCTGTGGTCGCTGGGTTTGGAAATCTCCCATGGGAGGCCCTCTGTCTGCAAGGATCCCTCTGCCTCCTGTGTTGGCTGGCGCCCTGCCCGCCCAGTTTCACCCGCGATTGGGAGGAGGGGACAGGTCGGGGGGGCTGCCAAAGACCCCCATCCGCCTCCCAGGAGGATGGGAGGGGCTCCGGTCCCTCAGAGTGAAGGGTGAGCAACCCCTTTTTCCAAAGATGACTTTCAACCTGCTCCCCAAGCCGATCAGATTGGCAGCCGACCTCTGTGCTGGGTTTGGGGTCACCTAAGGCTGCAGGGACACCCTTGTACCCCATCCCACCTGCATGCTCTCTTTGCATTGTCCTGGTTTCAGCTCCTGGGCCCACGTGGTCCTGTCCAGGCCGCCCCCAAACCTTCCAGCTTGTGCAGTGGGCTGAGGCTGGCCCCCAATCCTGCAGGGCGTGCCCGATCTCTAGTGGACCGGAGCTCTGCTGCCCACCCAGGAGGCCCACCGGAACGGGAGGGGAGGAGGGTCCTCGGTCGGCTGCGCACGCTGAGGGAGGCCAGCAGGGCCCAGAGCTGGAGGGACCTGTGGGCACCCCGCCGCAGGGAGCGGACAGCTGGCCGGGACCTGCGGCACTGTGGGCAGCACTCCTTGGCTGGCTGGTGTCTCGTGGGCCCCCGGGGTGGGGATTGGCCGAGCGCCAGCACCCTGGGGTTGGGTGGGGCTCCCAGAGACAGGCTGTCATCCTGTGTCCGTCCGCACCCACTCTGGTTGGGGGCCCGGCTGGTCAGCAGGCCCAGCGTCCTGGGCCGGCTCTCTCAGGGTGAAGGCCTCTTTGCACCGTTGTGCGCTCCCTCTGGTCCGTTTTTCTGTTTCACACCTCGAAACCCAGCGTTTGTTGGCTGGGGGGGCTGGAACTGCCAGCGGCCCCGGAGCAGGAGTGGGGGTCGGCGTTCTGGGTGCTCCCCAAAGCCTGTCTACCTGGGGACGTGCGGGGGTGCCCCCGAGGCTGGATGAGGACAGGCCAGCCTCCCGGCCTCCGTGGGGAAGAGGGTGTCCGTTCTTTGCCCTCCAGGGTCCAGCCCAGGCGGAGCGTGAGGCGCCTGGGCCGACCGTATGGAGGACGCCACAGACATCTCCTTGCTCTGGGGCCCCCCATTCCCACCCCCAGGAGACGCGTCCCCGGCCACCCCGGCACCCGCCCTCTGCGGCAGAGGTGGGGCGAGCTGGGGCCTGCCCAATTGGTCCCTGCCCACGCAGGTGTGTGCGGGCAACACCCGTGCTGTAGGAACCCCGCGTGCACAGACCTGCTCGCCGTCCACAGACCCAGACCAGTTACCAGCGTTTTCTGTTTATTTTTAATCAAGACTCCCCCCCGACCCCATTTTCCTATAAATTTGCTTGTTGTAAGCAAGTATGTAAGGACCCCTTCTTTGGTGAAATCCGGGTTCGAATGAATACCCTGAGGCAAGGAGACGCATCTATTTTAAGATGCTTTGGAGCAAACAGCTTTAGCCATTGCCAGTCCTTAGCAACGCCTTAGCCGGGACGTGTAGCTCACAGAGAGGATGACATACAGAGAAAAAGAGGAGACGTCTAAAGCATCGGGAAAGGTAGAAAAAGAAAATCTATTTTTGTACAAATGTAATTTTATCCCTCACGTATAGCTTGGAGGGCGTGGCGGGGTGGGGGGCTTGTTTTGTTTCTGCTTCTAGAGGTGAAGGCTCTCTGAGTCGACGTCGGGTCGCCTGACGGGCGCGCGGGCCTCGGACGACACTGCCGCGGGCGAGAAGGTGGGCCTGGAGCTCTCGAGGGCTTTCCTCCCCTTCCGAGGAACGTTCACGCCTCGCTCTGCGCTCTACCCGTGGCCAGCTGGCCTTCCCGGGACTGACTGTGAAATTACTTCCCCCCACGTGACTGTTCTCGAAAACATCGCGGCCGCAGCTGCCGGGCGAACAATGGTGTCAGAATTGTGGAAAAGAGACTCGGAGCAAAATGTGAGAGAAGCAAAACATGAGCGTTTGAAAACACCCCCCTGAGCTTGCCTTTGTTCCGGGGGCTTTCCTGTCCGGACGCGCGGGGGGCTTCCGGCTGCCCTGGAGGGGGCGGGCCTGCCGCCCTCACCCTGCCCCGAGGGCTGCCGCCGGCATCCCAGCTGCCCTTCGCCAGTGGTGGCGGCCAGTCCCCGGCAGCGAGACCCTGACCTGGGGCTCCTGGGCCCTTCCTCCTCCCGGGTCTTCTCTGCATCTCAGGGCTCTTGGGTGACCGACCCCCTCCGTGCCTGGGCCCCCTCCAGAAGCCCCCCAAGAGGGGCGCCCTCAGCCCTCTCAGGGCTGGGCTTGGGCCAGGTTCGGCCCTTGCGTCCGCATCCGCCCAGACGGGCGGGAGGTTCGCTCGGCCCCAGGGTGAGTGATGTCATCTGCTGCCCCATTAACGAGCGGGTGGTGGCGCCCACCTACCCCCACTTGTCTCCGCGCCGTCTGGGGGCTGGACGGGGCCGGCCGCAGCGCGCCTGCGGTGCACAAACCTTCTCCTGCACCTCCGTCCAGCTGGCACTGTCTGGGGACCCGGGGCATCCTGGGGCTGGAAGCCCTGAGGCCCACAGCCCTGCCTGGTGGCACCAGACACTTTGTACTGAGGGCCGAGGTGGCTCCCAGGGAAGGGCGTGAACATAATGATGAGTCCTGAGGCCTGAGAGCCAGGACCCCACAGAGGACTCGCTGTACGTGGACGTACAGTGCGCACAGGGATTTGCACGTTTACATACATACAAACGCGCCCTTGCACGTGTGACACGCACAGCTTCACCAGAACTCAGCTGTCCCAGCCCTGGCTGGCTGCAGGCGGTGCCCGGGGTGCCGATGCCCGGCCCCCACGGCCCGCTGCCTGCGAAAGCCTCCCGGGAGTCAGGCGTGGCCTTGCCCACCAAGCTCAGCCTGTACCTCCTGGAAGGGTGGGCACAGGAGACAGGCCCCCATGAGTCTCTGCGACTAGTCCATGCTGGTTTCCTGTCATAAGATTTCAAACATAACCACCGTGGGGACCCCGTCCTGGTCTAGGAAGTGTAGTCCGCCCTGGGGGCCTGGAGGACTGGAGTGTTGCCTCGCCAGTGAGCGACCCTGCCCCAGGGGCTCCCTGACCGTTGACCCCGGCCTCAGCAGGCTGTGGCCCAGCTCTGGACACAGTCTCCACGGGCAGACCCTGCAGGGGCGTCTGGCAGGCGCGAGCGGACCCTGAGGAAGGCTGCCTCTGCTGGCTGAGGGGCCGTCGGAGTCTCTAGGGAAGACCAGGGCAGGGCCACGGCCGAGACGCCCTCCCCAGGCTGAGGGTCCCCCGCACGTCGTCTAGGACGCAGGCCCGAGGGAGCACCCCTGAGCTGGAGCGCCGATCCTGGAAGAGCAGTGGGCAGCGGCCCGAGAGGGGGAGGAGTCCAGGGTGCAGGGCTCACACCCGACCTCTTGCCAAGCGCCGCGCCCGTGGAGCACCCCCAGTCACGCGGAGACCCTGGGCTGCCCACGGCCACTGCCGGGCAATCTGGCTCCTGACCTCCCTGCTGCCTCCAGTTGCCATGGTGACCCCGGCCCAGGGCAGTCCCCCTGGACCACAGATGCTGGGCTTGATCAGTTTATCTGCCTCAGGATCCGGTGGAGGCAGGCTGAGCGAGCGGGGCTGGGGAACCTCAGAGGCAAGGTTGGGGCATTTGGACGGGACTGTGCCAGGCGTCCCCGTATGGCAGGTTCCAAGCTGGGTGCTGGAGCCCGGTGACGGGAGAGAAAGGGCCGGTGTGGGAAATGGAGGGAGTCAGGAAGAGGAGGTGAGCCCCCAGAGGGGCCCTGACACCCAGCAGGGGACGCAGAGGACAGAAGAAGCGGGGGGTCATCCCTGGGCCCCAGCGCGGCAGCAGCAAGTGAGGAGAACTGAGCAGAGGCGGCCGGTGGGGCTGAGACCTCAGGCGGGAAGGGGCCGAGCGTGGAGGGCGTCAGGAGACGGAACACAGGGCAGTGCTCGTCCTCTGCCCCCTAATACCCCCGCGGTCTCTGCCTCCGCGCTTGCGGCTCCTCTGCAGTGCCGAGGGCTGAGCCCCAGCTGAAACACGGGCTGCTGCTGCCCGCCAGCCTGGCTGGGCGCGGACTTCCCATCCCTCCCGTCCCTGGGCGGGGGGCGATCTCGAGGGTTCAGAGTTAGAGTGGCCTGGCCATTTCACCCAGCTGCACCCCAGCCTCAGAAGCCATCTGGGGATGCGGGGGACCCCAGAGGAGCTGGGAGGGGCCAAACGCCCCGGGGAGGAGTCCTGAGACGGATGGATGGCAGGGCAAGGAGCAGGGCCGGCCCAGCCCCTGACCACCGTTTGGAGGAGCTCGGAGAACAGACGCGTCCGCGCCAGGTGGCCCTGGCGCGGGGAGGGGACCAGGAGAGTCAGCGTTGTCATGCCCTTGACGGTGAAAGCCCCGGGGAGGTCAGAGCCGCCAGTGGGGGAGGGAATCCCGGGCTGTGGGGCCTTGGTTCCTCATTTATTCACACACTCACGGGCCACACTTACAGGCCAGGCTCCACCCTGAGGGGCTCTCTATCCCACCAGGGCCCCTGGGCCCTGACCTAGCCTGGGGCCGGCTGCAGACTCCGACTCAGAGCCTGGGAGCCGGCGCTCGGCACCCAGCGAGCGAGGCTGGAAGAAGCCCAGTCCCGCCAGAGGCGGGCTGTTGGTTCTCACACTTCCGAGACAGAGGTGGGTCAGGAGCGTCCCGGGAACCCAGGCCCACGGCCCCAAGGGGCTCGTGACGGAGGCAGGGGCAGGGTCACCGCGCTCGGCTTTGCTGGCTGCCCTGCCTCCGGGTCAGGGCCCACCCAGCTTCGGAAGCCCGCTCTGCCTGGGGGGCCTGCGGTCTCTGAGCCGCCCCCCAGGTCGGGCCCCTGTCCTGTTCTCTTCCGCTGCAGCGGCTGCCGGGGCCATCCAGGAGGCCCGAGGCTCGGGAGGCCAGGCCTGGGGTCCGCCCCCAGCTGGACGTGGGTGGGCAGAGCGTTTCCCTCCTGGGCCTCAGCCTGCCCTCGGCGGACGGGGGACAGCTGCAGTGAGTACGGGCCATGCAGGCGCGGAGCAGGGCCGTGATCGCTGACGATGAGCAGCCCTGTTGTTCGGGGAGGAAACTGAGGCCAGGGGAAGAGGCAGCAGTGGGACCCAGGCCCCCGAAGTCCGGGCGGCGCTCCTGCCTGAGCTGGCCCGGGTGCCTGCCGGGGAGGGCCAGGCGTGAGCCCGCCTGGCCGCCTGCCTGGATTCCAGGCTGCCTGGTAGGACAGGGGGGGCCCCAGGGGCTGGTGGGGACTGGAGGAGGTGCCTGTGGACTTCCCTTCCGTCCGCTGCCAAGCCCTCAGGAGGCGGGGGAGGGCCCAGGCTGGGCGAGGGGCCCACTCTCTCCTCTTAGCCACCACGGCCCTTGGGGAGGGCAGGGTGGGGAGAGGCTGCCGCGCAGGGCTCTTGAGATGGGGGGCCTCCGTTGCACCCTGAGAGTGGAGGTCACCTGCTCTGGGAAGCAGTTTCTTACAAAATTCAGCATCATCTGGTGACCGCAGCCATAGGTGTTGATACAACCAGTTTGAAAATGCATGTCTGCCCCCAGCCTGGCTCACGGACCTTTATAGCAGCGTTATTCGTAACTGCTGACAACGGGAAGCAACCAAGACGTCCTTCAGTAACTGAATGGATAAGCAGACTGAGGTTCCTCCAGACAGTGGAACACTCTTAGCAATAAAAAGAAATGAGCTGTCAGCCACGAAAAGACACGGATGAATCATAAATGCATATTGCTAAGTGAAAGAGAAACTACCCGATTCCATTTATGCAACGTTCTGGAAAAGGCATCACTGGAGACGGTAAACAGATCAGTGGTTCCGGTGGGGTGCGAGTAGGGGAGACGCAGCATTTTCAGGGCAGCGAAACCCTTCTGGCGGCTACCTGGCACTGTACTTGTCCAAACCACAAGACTTTTCTGCACAAACACTGAGCCTTACTGTAGGCAAAGAGAGTTACTTGGGAGGTCAGGAGACTCCCAGGATGGCGCGCAGACGGTGGCTGGGCAACCTTCCCGAAGGAGGGGAGGCAACAGCGGCTGAGCTGGCAGCCTTGGGGTCCGTGAAGCTGGCCGTGAGGGGTGCCGCCGCGGGAGCCTGTTCTTGGGGCGATGACGCTGTTTCTGGGGCTGCAGGCTGACAGCTCTGGCCTCTGGTCTTTGCTGAAACTGGGCCATGCAGCCGGGTTGGGGGCCCTGGCGTGTCGCTGCTGGGGTGAGAGGGACCCACGTGGGGTGCGTGAGAGCTGGAGGCCCAGCGTGCGCTCAGGTTTAGCTCCGTGCAGACGGCTGCGCGGCCACACCTGAGATTGCCTGGGACCGCCCAGTGCAGCACGCGCGCAGTTGCCTTGCTCTGTCAGCTGAGAGACACTGCGAGTGACAGGTTGCTCCCTGAGCATCCCGGCACCCAGATCTTGGTTTCTAACGCCGTTCTCCAAGGCAAGGGCCAGGGGTCCTGTGGGAGACCATGCCAGGGCTGGGCAGAAACGGCCGGAATGAGCCAGGAGCATCTTGTTGTGCTAGAGAGTGGAGGTGGAACCACAGACACATGACAGCGGGTCGTCAGGGCGACACCGGATGTGACCAGCACGGTCCCCGCGGACGAGGCTGGGACACCCGGGGCTGGGACAGACAGACAGGGTCGGGCTGGATTATGACTCAGAGGAAACATGAACACCCGTGAGCCTGTGCTCGTGTAAACACGCGCCCGAATAAATAAACGCATGGTGGAGGCGAGACGACGCTCCCTGCAGATGAGTCCCAGGGGCTTTGTGTGCGTGCTCCCCGCCACGGGCTGGAACCCGAGCCCTCATCCTCGAACGCGAGCTGTGCCCCGTGACCGCCTTGTCGAGAAGCTGCTGGGGGAGGGAGACAGAGAGGGACGTTCCAGGGGAGGCGTGCGGAGCCCGCAAACCCAACCTCGGCCAGGGCTCGAGGCCAACGCCAGCGGCAACGCGTCCTGGTGCCGGCCTGCACCCCGGCACAGTGGCATGAATAGGGTACCTCCCTCAGGGTCTTCCTCCCAACCCCCCCCATCAAGGCCCACCACAAGAAAACCAGCAGAGAAATCCCAGCCGAGGGACCTTCCACAGAATCCCTGAGCACTCCTCAGAATTGTCAAGGTCATCAAAGTGCAGAAAGTCTGAGAAACTGCAGCCCAGAGGAGCCCACGGAGATGTGACCACTCAGGGCCGGGTGGGGCCCCGGGTCAGAGGAGGACGCTGGGGGAAAGCAAGACGAGGGGAATAAGCCAGGCTTCCCTGGCAGCTGGATGGCAGACGCTGCCTGCCGTGCGGGAGACCCGGGCTCCATCCCGGAGTCAGGAAGACCCCCTGGAGGAGGGGATGGCAACCCGCTCCGGTGTTCTTGCCAGAATCCCATGGACAGAGGGGCCTGGCGGGCTACAGTCCCTGGGGCTGCAAAGAGTCAGACACGCCTGAGTGACACTTTCACGTCAGGGACAGTCACAGGCAGAGCTCGTTTTATTGTGCTTCCCTTTGTTGCAGAAGCTGCGCTTCTCGCAAACTGCACGTCAGGGGTGACCCCGAGTCTAGCAAATCTCTCGGTGCCTGTCCCCCATCAGCGTTTGCTCACTCCTGTCTCGGTGTCACATTTTGGGAATTTTCCCAGTGTTTCAAACATTTTCATTCTTGTTAGATCCGTTATGGTGACCTGTGACCTCTGGTGTTACTCTTGTCGTCATCTGAGAAGCCGTGAGCTGCACCCACATAAGGCAGTGAACTGAACTGACAAACGTGTGTGTTCTGACAGCTCCACCAGCTGGCCGCTCCCCCGCCTCTCTCCCTCTCATCCGGCCTCCCTTTACCCCGAGACGCAACACTAGTGGCATTTGGTCAATTAAGAACCTGCCATGACCTCCGAGTGTTTAAGGGAAAGGAAGAGTCGCTCGTCTCTCACTTTAAATCAAAGCTAGACGTGACGGAGCTCAGTGGGGAAGGCGTGTCAGGGCTGAGACAGGCCTGGAGCTGGGCCTCTTGCACCAAACAGCTAACCAAGGTGTGAAGGCAAAGAGAGCTCTTGAAGGAAATTAACAGTGCTGCTCCAGGGACCACACGAATGATAAGAAAGAGCGGCAGCCTTCCTGCTGGTACGGAGGAAGTTCGGGTGGTCTGGACAGAGGATCAGACCGGCCCAACACTCCCTTAAGCCAAAGCCTCATCCAGAGGAGGACCCTAATCTCTTCAGTTCTGTGAAGGCTGAGCGGGGTGAGGAGGCTGCAGAAGAAAACTCGGAACCTGGCAGGGTTGGCTCGTGAGGGTTCGGGGGAGGAGCCGCCTCCTAACGTGCCAGGGCAGGCGAAGAAGCAAGTGCTGATGGGGCCGCAGCAAGTCATCGAGAAGACCCCGCTCAGACCGTCCACGGGGGAGGCGGCCCTGGGCAGCAGACGCTCAGTGGAGAGGAAGCCGCCTCCCCTGGAAGAAGATGCCAGCCTGGGCTTTTACAGCCAGAGCGGAGAAGTCACTGCCTGGCCCCTAAGCTTCAGGGGGCAGGCTGACTCTCGTGTTGGCTAGCGCGGCTGGGGGCCTGAAGCTGAGGCCAGTGCTCAGCACCAGTGGGGATCCCGGGGCCCTTAAGAGTGACCCGAGCTCTACCCTGCCTGTGTTCCGTACCTGGCACAAGAAAGCCTGGGTGACATCACACCTGTTTACAGTACGGCTTGAGGAACATTTTAATCCCATCTTTGGGAACTACTACTCAGAAAAAAAAAAAGATTCCTTTCAAAATAGGACTGCTCTTTGACAACGCTCCTGACCACCCAAGAGCTCCGATGGGCCTGATGACGTGCAGTGAGGTCAGTGTCGTTTCCACGGCTGCTAACACCGCATCCGCTCTGTAGCCCACGAATCGGGGAGTCGTCTCAAGTCTCATTATTTAAGAAATAAATTTTGTAAGGCTGTGACTGACGCACGCAGAGGTTCCTTTGATGGCCCTGAGCCAAGTTAACTAAAAATATTCTGGAAAGGATTCACCCTTGCAGATGCCATTAAAAACATTCATAATTCATGGTAAGATGTCAAAATATCAACGTTAACAGGACTTCGGAAGACGTTGAAGAAAGACTTTGGATTTGACACTAAAAGCAAAAGCAACAAAAGCAACAATGAGCAAGTAGAGGCGCCTCACACTAAACTCTGCACCCCAGAGCGGCACCCGCACAGTGAGGCGGCCGCGTGCGGAGCAGGAGCAGACATCTGCAAACTGTGTCCCTGAGACAGGGCTAACAGCTAAATTATATCCAGAACACGTGCGACTCAGTAACGGAAATCAGTGATTTGGTTTAAAAATTGGCAGAGTAACTGAATAGACATGTTCCCAAAGAAGACATATACAAAGAACCAACAAGTCCATGTAGAGATGTTCAATATCACAAATCATCAGAGAAATGCAAGTCAACGCCACGAGATGCCACCTCACACCTGTTAGAATGATTACTGCCCGAAGGACACGAAACAGCATTGGCAAGGACTTTGGGAAAAGGGAACTCTTTGCTGCTAGCTGTAAATTATCACTGTCACCATGAAAAATAGTACAGCGGGTCTCAAAAAATTAAAAATAGAGCTTAAATATGTTCTAGCAATTCTAATGGATGAGTGGGTGGATGGATGGATGGATGGGTGGATACCTGGATGGGTGGGTGGATGATAGATAGATGGATGGGTGGATAGATGGATGGGAAGATGGATGGATGGATGAATGGGTAGATGGGTGGATGGGTGGATGGATGGATACATGGACTCGGGACAATATGAAAAAACTCACAGACAAACTGCATAGCCTAGAAATAGCAAAAAAAATTTAAGAAAAAGTTACGCATGTCATGAATGCATAAAACCTACGTGGATGCTAGTCGACCCTTACCTAGTAAGTGATAGTTAATGTCAAATAGATAGTGTGTTTGATTTCTTACTGTTTTATAACTTCGCTTCCAAAAAGTTTGCCTTACACTACAGTGTACCTCTCTCTCCCTCTCTCTCTCCTAATTGGAGGTGCCCCAGAAACAGAATCAACCTACCATCAGGGGCGTGTTTTTTAATGTAACAGTATTTCCAATATTGTATTATAAATATGACTGTATATAAATATGACTGTAATATTGTATGTCACAAACATTTTGTGGGGAGGATACACCATATGGCTTATAGGATCTTAGTTCCTGAGAAATCTCTATGCAGGTCAAGAAGCAACAGTTAGAATTGGACATGGAAAAACAGACTGGTTCCAAATCAGGAAAGGAGTACCTCAAGGCTGTATATTGTCACCAGCTTATTTAACTTATGTGCAGAGTACATCATGTGAAATGCTGGGCTGGATGAAGCACAAGCTGGAATCAAGACTGCCAGGAGAAATATCAATAACCTCAGATATGCAGATAACACCACCCTTACGGCAGAAAGCAAAGAACTAAAGAGCCTCCTGATGAAAGTGAAAGAGAAAAGTAAAAAAGTTGGCCTAAAATTCAACATTCAGAACACTAAGATCATGGCATCCGGTCCCATCACTTCATGGCAAATAGATGAGGTAACAGTGGAAACAGTGACAGACTTTATTTTTTGTGGTGGGGGCTCCGAAATCACTGCAGATGGCGACTGCAGCCATGAAATTAAAAGACACTTGGTCCTTGGAAGAAAAGCTATGACCAAC
>SJYT01057685.1:49263-66541 GCA_006410635.1 Cephalophus harveyi | reverse complement strand
CATGGAGTTGGTGATGCCATCTAATCATCTCATCCTCTGCCACCCTCTTCTCCTCCTGCCTTCAATCTTTCCCAGCATCAGGGTCTTTTCCAATAAGTAAGTTCTTCGCATCAGGTGGCCAAAGTATTCAGCTTCAGCATCAGTCCTTCCAGTGAATATTCAGGACTGATTTCCTTCAGGATTGACTGGTTTGATCTCTTTGCAGTCCAAGGGACTCCCTCGAGTCTTCTTCTCCAGCACCACATCAGTTCTTCGGCGCTCAGCTTTCTTTGCAGTCCAACTCACATCCATGCATGACTACTGGGAAAACCACAGCTTTGACTATGTGGATCTTTGTTGGCAAAATGATGTCTCTGCTTTTTCATATGCTGTCTAGGTTTGTCATAACTTCCTTTCCAAGGAGCAGGCATCTTTTAATTTCATGGCTGCAGTCACCGTCTGCAGCAATTTTGGAAAATTCCTCGATTCTGTAACTTGAGCATTTATCAAACCAAAATGACTTACTCATTGATCAAGTTGAGTAAAGCCTTTCTTTGTGCACAGAACTTTGTGGATTGTAACTTTGAAATAACTCGGAATCAAGGAAAGATGCATTTCATGATCTATTACCTGCCGATAGCTTTCCTTGGCTTGTGGGGCAGCAAGTGAGGCCGACTCCAACGAAAGGTAACCTCCTTGAAGTACAGGATGGCAGTGAAACTCGCCACAACGGAGGCATTCGGCCCCCTGCCCCAGAGAAGCGCATGCCTGCCTGGGTACCTGGAGTTTCACGTGCCTGGAATGAAGGGGAACCATCACCGGTGCCTCCAGCGGGCTTGATGGCAGAGACGGGGCCGGGCCATCAGCTCCCCCGTCCACCACCAGAGGGCAGCATTGCCCCACCGAGCGCCTCCACCGCCAAGCCTGTTGGCCGGGGCTGATTGACTTAAGCCCTGCCGTCTCCCTGGCAACCGTCTCCAGCCCTCCCTCTTCCGGCGCCCATCCCGGCCGAGCGCTGCTCTGTGATGGACAGGGGCTGCCCCTCTGCTCTCTGTCCGCGCCTGGGCCAGCGGCGCCGCCGGAATGGGCTGTGCGGGACGCAGCCCGGGGGGCCCGTAAGAGCATCCCTGATTTCCTCTTGGCCGAGGGGCCCTCCGTTCCCCCAAACGCTTGCCTTCCCCATCTCCTGTTCTGGAAAGGGAGAGGGAACTTTCAGAGCCAGGTGCAAAGGCAGCGATCCCCTCACACCCCATGGCGGGGAGTGGGCTGGGGAGGGGGCACCGGCTGCCGAGGAGTGGGGTGCAGGGTGCAGGGACCACGGGCAGAAGACCACGGGTGTTTGGGGCCCCAGCTGCTTCCGAATCTTGTCCAGTGGGAGCCCCTCTGTGACCAGACAGTGCAGCTGGAAGTGATGCTGAGTTTTGACCACGTTGGACCCCAGCGTGACACCCCAGGCTCGTCCCCGAGACCTGTGGAAAGGCTCAGGTGGGCACCTTCCCAGTTCAGAGTGAGTCGGGGGGGAAGGGAGGCCACGGATGCGCAGGAACCACCGAAGGGGGCGAGCACCTGCACCGGGTTGGGGGTCAGGGCCAGCGGTCTCAGCCGGCTCTGGGAAGTCAGCGTGAGGGGCGGGTGGGAGCCTCTCTGGACGGCGCGGTCAGGGCGGCCTTCGGTGAGAAGTCGGGGAAGGGCAGCCCTGCCCCCGCTGCCTTGCCCAGCTTGGCCTGGCCGACACTCGCCCCGAGCGGGAGGCAGGCGCCCAGCCTCCCCTGTGCCTGTGCCGGCCGCTGCGCTGCCTGCGAGAATGGCGGAGGGCGAGCTTGCAGACCTCAGATGGGCCTTGCTACCTGGAGCTGCCCCTCTTCTGCCTGGGGTGCCCCGGGACCCCAGCACAGGGCCAGGCGCCCAGTGGGGCCGATCATGTGCCCCAGGGTTGGGTGCAGAGTCCAGGGAGGGGAGCTGTGATTCAGTAACCTCACGGCGCCTGTATTTCAACAGGACGGTCGTGGGTCATGCTGGATGAGTCTGAGACTCCAGGGCAAAGGCAGGGACGGTCAGCCCCGAGTGCCCGTCCGTCTGTTCACTTGCTCAGCAGTTGCTGCCCTGGGCTGGCTCGGGGAGAGCAGCGTCTGGCCCACACAATGTAGCACGTGGCTGGAAATTTTCCAGTAGCCACATGAAGAACTATGTGAATTTTATTAATATATTTTATTTAACCCAATATGTCAACCCATTATCATTTCAACATGCGAGCCATCTAAAAATTATTAATGAGCTATCTGACACTCATTTACTACCAAGTCTGAGATTTGGTAGGTACTTTACACTTTCAGCGCTTCCCGACTTGTGTAAGCCAGACTTCAAGCTCTCAAAAGCCACAAGCGGCCAGGGCCGGCACACTGGAGGGTGCAAGTCCAGAACGTGCCCTTGGGGCTGCATGCAGCCAGCCAGCGTGGCTGGTCTGTGCCAGGAGGGGCCACAGGACTGTGGGAATTCAGAGGGAGGAACAGCCAATGGGGAGGGGCTTGGAGGACTCCCAGGAGGAGGAGGCATCGGGGCCCGGCATGGAAGGGTAAAGGAGTTCTTGGGGTACAAAGGAGGGGAAAGACAATCTTTTAATTTCGTTCCTGGTTCCCAAGATAGGGTCTGAAGAAATCAAGATTTCACTGACTTCCCACCAGGTTCTCCTAAAGGAACCACTGATGTAAATCTTCTTATTTCGGGACTTTCCTGGTGGTCCAGTGGTTAAGTCCATGTTCCCAGCGCAGGGCGCCAGGTTCAGTCCCTCATCAGGGAACTAAGACCCTGCACGGCGCAACTAAGACCCAAATAAATAAACACTTTAAAAAATCCGCTTCTTTCGGGCCCTGGGCCAGTGCTGATATTTTTCCACATTCTAGTAACAAACCCTGAGGCCTAGAGGTTCAGCTACGAGGAGGCTTCTGCGCTCAGTCGTGTCTGGCCCTTTCCAACCCCAGGGCCTGCAGCCCCCGGCTCCTCTGCCCCCGGAATTCTCCAGGCAAGAAGACTGGAGTGGGTGGCCTTTTCCTCCTCCAGGGGATCTTCCCCACCCAGGGATCAAACCCGTGTCTCCTGCACTGACAGGCGGGTTCTTTACTACCCGTCACCTGGGAAGCCTGGGTGGGTAATAGGCGAGACATAAGTCTTACCTAGGTCTTAGACAGCAGTGGCCACAGGGTCAGTGTTACCTGGCCCTCCCTCTGCCTTATGAAGCCGTGGTGCATGTGCCTGTTGCTTCACGCAGGGAAGGAGGTGCTGGTGGGGATTCCTGAAACTTGTCTGTAACCAGGTGCCGTCCCTGGGTCCCACTCAGGAAGTCTTCCTTAGGTCTAATTGAAATCTCTCTTGCTGCTGTTGGGGTCCCCGGCGAGGCTGCTTTGCAGGACTGCTCTGATGCCAGTAGGTACTTTACACTTTCAGCGCTTCCCGACTTGTGTAAGCCAGACTTCAAGCTCTCAAAAGCCACAAGCAGCCAGGGCCGGCACACTGGAGGGTGCAAGTCCAGAACGTGCCCTTGGGGCTGCATGCAGCCAGCCAGCGTGGCTGGTCTGTGCCAGGAGGGGCCACAGGACTGTGGGAATTCAGAGGGAGGAACAGCCAATGGGGAGGGGCTTGGAGGACTCCCAGGAGGAGGAGGCATCGGGGCCCGGCATGGAAGGGTAAAGGAGTTCTTGGGGTACAAAGGAGGGGAAAGACAATCTTTTAATTTCGTTCCTGGTTCCCAAGATAGGGTCTGAAGAAATCAAGATTTCACTGACTTCCCACCAGGTTCTCCTAAAGGAACCACTGATGTAAATCTTCTTATTTCGGGACTTTCCTGGTGGTCCAGTGGTTAAGTCCATGTTCCCAGCGCAGGGCGCCAGGTTCAGTCCCTCATCAGGGAACTAAGACCCTGCACGGCGCAACTAAGACCCAAATAAATAAACACTTTAAAAAATCCGCTTCTTTCGGGCCCTGGGCCAGTGCTGATATTTTTCCACATTCTAGTAACAAACCCTGAGGCCTAGAGGTTCAGCTACGAGGAGGCTTCTGCGCTCAGTCGTGTCTGGCCCTTTCCAACCCCAGGGCCTGCAGCCCCCGGCTCCTCTGCCCCCGGAATTCTCCAGGCAAGAAGACTGGAGTGGGTGGCCGTTTCCTCCTCCAGGGGATCTTCCCCACCCAGGGATCAAACCCGTGTCTCCTGCACTGACAGGCGGGTTCTTTACTACCCGTCACCTGGGAAGCCTGGGTGGGTAATAGGCGAGACATAAGTCTTACCTAGGTCTTAGACAGCAGTGGCCACAGGGTCAGTGTTACCTGGCCCTCCCTCTGCCTTATGAAGCCGTGGTGCATGTGCCTGTTGCTTCACGCAGGGAAGGAGGTGCTGGTGGGGATTCCTGAAACTTGTCTGTAACCAGGTGCCGTCCCTGGGTCCCACTCAGGAAGTCTTCCTTAGGTCTAATTGAAATCTCTCTTGCTGCTGTTGGGGTCCCCGGCGAGGCTGCTTTGCAGGACTGCTCTGATGCCGCCTCTCCCTCGGCTATCCCCAGGGACCAGCCTGGAGAGCTGCCGTGTTCGTGAAAACCTTTAGAAGTGAATCTTCCACATGTGTCTGCAAAGAGTCAAAAGACGGAGCCTTCACGGGGCATCTCTGGAGAGGTGGCCGGCGTGGGGCAGCTCCGCGGGAACAGAGCCACCTTCCCCTGCTCTCCCTCCTGTCGGGAGAGGGGGTGCCCTGGGGCGACGCTCTGTTGCTCCACTTGATGGGACGGCAGGAAGGCCCCTGCTTCCTGAAGCCCCCCTCCTGTGTTGTCTGGAGTTGAGCTTCGGGGCTTCGTTCTGGGGCGTCTGAGTGTCACCCTGCACCCTTACAGAGGCTCACTGCATGTTCCCGCCCTGAAGCGGTCCCCGTCATTCTCCTCGGGGGTCCTGGGGCGGTTGGGGTAGGGACCACAGTGAAGGGTGCTCGTGGCATGGGAAGCTGAGGGAAGAACCTGCGGGTGATCAGCCCTGGCCGGCTCGCCGAGGCGTGGGCCTGGCCTCTGCTGAGAGGGGCTGCGCGGGAGCCCGCCGGCCTCTGCCCTGCCTCCCGCGTGGCTCTGACGGTAAGGCGTCTGCCAGCGATGCGGGAGGCCCGGGTTCAATCCCGGGGTCGGGAAGATCCCCTGGAGAAGGAAATGGCAACCCACTGCAGTGCTCTTGCCTGGAAAATTCCATGGACGGAGGAGACTGGTGGGCCACAGTCCATGGGGTCAGAGTCGGACACGACTGAGCGGCTTCACTGGCCCATTGTCACCCGAGAGCTGGAGGTTTCAGCAGCGCAGCCTTGCCCTCACACCTGCCGTGTGTCTGGCGGATTTTTTCCCTTTCCGCCTCCTCAGCTTGGGCTTGTTTGGGCACACTGCCTCCCCGGGTGGCGCGTACTGGGTCAGGGTCACCGTGCAGTAAAGAGCTGACTCAGCAGACTTGGGTTGCCCACACCCTGCATGCCCAAGGGAGGCCAGGCCCTAGCCCAGCTCCTGGGAGGGACCTCTGGACGCTCGGGACGTCCTGCTGATAAAGCATCTCTGTCTACCTGCTCCAGGCCACGCCAGGGAGTCTGTGAAATGATGGGGTTTATGGGGGGTGCCTCAGGGTCCCCAGTATCACCCGGCCCTCTGCAGGGGCTGGAAGCTAAAGTCCCCTGCGTGGGCAGCCAGGCTTGTCTTCGTGGCCCACCTCCGAGGAGAACCGGGGCACCAAAGCTCGGGGGGCTTCCCTGGCTGGCACCCCTCCCATGACGTCACACGTCCTCCGGGAGGCGCTGGTGCCTGGTGCCCCTGGCACCTGCCCCACGCGGACCCTCCCTGGGCTGGTTTTTCCCTGTCCGTTTGGGCTCATAAAGCTTAACTGTGAGTGCGGCGGCCTGGCTGAGTTCTGCAGGTCCCTCCAGCGGCTCCTGGAGCCTAGGGTGGTCTGGAGCGCTGGGGGGCAGGGTCAGCCGCCCTGTTGACTGGCCCTGAGGCGGCGGGGGGGGACTGTCCCGTCTCTGTCACGTGGGCAGTCCTGCGTCCAGAGGCCCCTGCAGGACGTCTTCAGACGCTGGGGCGCTTTGACCTTTTACCTTGACTCCTCTCTCCTGTCCGTTCTCCCAGCTCTGCCCACCGGGCATCCACGTGGCACCCTACATTCTCCGGGGAGAACGAACTGTTTCTGGTGGCGGGGGATCCTCCCTGAGTGGGGCTCCTGCTGGCCGGGGTCGGGGCACAGCCTTGGCCCCCCACCATTCTGAACCTGGGAGCACCTAGGACGAGGGGGGGGCTGCTGGGAAGATGGGGCTCCGTGTGTGTGTGTGTGCGTGCGTGTGTGTGCACGTGCGCGTGTGTGTGCGTGTGTGCATGTACGTGTGTGTGCACGTGTGCATGCATGTGCGTGTGTGCATGTGTGTGCGTGTGTGTGTGCGCATGTGTGTGCGTGTGCATGTGCACATGCGCGCACGCGTGTGTGTGGGTTCTGTCTTGTCTGGGGCAGGGGCTGGGCTGGGCTGCAGCGCCTCTGGGAGCCCCCCCAGCTCAGGGGAAGCTCCGGGCCGCCTGTGCTAAGGCTCTGGTGGCGTCCAGGAGATCGGGGAGGCCTGAGCTTCCCTCCGGGGCCCCCGTGTGCCGGTTCCCCCAGACACACCTCGGGCCCCGACGCTGCATCTGTCCAGGCTGCTGCTCCCACGCTTCTCGGCCTCTGCCTCTGTCTGGGACGGACGCTGGCCCCCCTGCCCGGCCCTGCCGCCCGCCCCCGGGGGCCTGTGCGCCTGTGTCCAGGTGAGCTGGTCCAGGTGCGGCCGGCCCTGATGCCAGCCCTGGGAGAGGCTGCTGGGCATGAAGGGCCCCGGGCACCATGCAGACATGGAGCTGGGAGCGCCCTGGGGTCAGCCTGTGCCCGGAGCCTGGTCTTAGTGCCCTGCTCTTTCCCAGGCCGTGGCCTGCACTTGGCCCATGCCCTGGCCCAGGCCCCGCGTCCGGGGATGGGCGCTGCCCACGGTGCCCTGTGGGTTGGGACCCAGGGCCTGGCTGGAGACCGACGCCTCCCCCCGGCCTGCAGCCTGGCCACCGCCCCCGCCCTGCCACGTCGCCGCTTCCACCCCAGCGGCAGGAAGCCGCGCGCGCTCTTTCTGTAACGTTTTGGAGGGCCGCTGTTGCAGGAAACATCTGGCCGCTATCCAAGGAACATAATAAGAGAGAGAGAGGGCGAGAGGGAGCCGGGGAGGAGGCAGGGGCTGGGGAGGTTTGGAAAAACCATCTGATTCCACTTTGCAAAGACAACTGCAGTTATGTCTCTGAGGGTTTCGAAGTCACTTCGGATTCAAACCGTGCCGGGTGACGTCAGTGGGAAAAAATGAAGCTCGCCCTGGTTCTGGGACACACACCACATGAAGTTGGTCCCAGCAAGTTCCCGGCCCACGAGCCAGGACAGCGG
Organism: Cephalophus harveyi; assembly: GCA_006410635.1. Lineage (NCBI taxonomy): Eukaryota > Metazoa > Chordata > Mammalia > Artiodactyla > Bovidae > Cephalophus > Cephalophus harveyi. The sequence continues at coordinate 59,113 of SJYT01057685.1, read as the reverse complement.
ATGGCCCACGGGGGTCTTTGCAGAAAGGCAGGAGCCGCGGGGGCAGGGGCCGAGGTCCGCCGCCCTGGGCGTCCCGGGCTCTCCGGCCTCAGCTCCCGGGCTGTGGCCTGACCGGGGGACAGGAAGGAAGCAGGAGGAGGGCAGAGTGAGACCACGGGTGGGAGAGAGGTCAAGGTCAAAGGGAGCCCCGCATAGTGTCCCGCGTCTGAGGACGTCCGGGGGCCTCTGGACACAAGACTGCCCACGTGGCACAGCCCTGGGCCCCTTCGGAACAGCTCAGTGTGTCCCACCCCTGCCGAGAGTGGAGGGCCGCTGGCCCCGGGATGAAGAGAATCCTGGTGCTGCTGGGCCTCCAGCCTCGACGTCGGGAGGGTCCCCCGGGCTGTGGGGGTGTCCCGGGCCTCAGCACCCCACCCCCCACGAGCACGTTCAGGCCCCCGCACTTTGCAAAGTCAGCCTTGCAGCTTGGTGCCAAAGTCTGGGACCCTCACGGAGTCTGTCTGCTGCTCCCAGCTTCCATGGGCGCTGGAGGGGAAGTGAGGAGGACCCACCCCATCCCTCCTGCTTGGGGATGCTCTGCTGAGGACCCTGCCCCTCCGGATGGGGGCTCCAGGGGTCCCGGAACACGGCAGGAGCTGACGTGGCCCTGGCTCCACAGGAGAGGGTATGAGGCCCCCGTCTCCAAAATTCCAGGGGCTCCGTGGATACTCCTCAACCCTGACAGAGCCTGGGCCTCGGGACAAGGTTGCCGCAGCCTCAGAGCCCTCGGTCCCTAGAGGCAGAGCCCCCCGGGGAGGAAGGGCCTCCCGCCACTTGCAGAGGCCCCAGGGGCACACGCCCTGGCCCCCGCGGAGCCCGCAGGGGTCTGAGCGGTGGCCTGGCTTGGCCGTCGTCTCCACATTTGCTCCCCCATGCAGAGAGAAGCCTGGTGACGCGAGGCTGGGTGGACACCGGCTGGAGGAAGGCAGATTCCAATCGACCCGCGTTTGCTGGCAGCCAATGGTACCAGGCCTGAGGGCAAGGGCCCAGAGCCCGCGGCCAGCCTCCAGGTCGCCCCTGAGCAGCCCCGCTCCGAGGGGCCCACTTTGTGGGGAGGAGGTGGGCATCCTGGGGTGCAGAGGACTTGCACAGGGCACCGGGGCTGGGCGGGCTGGAGGCCCAGGGCCCACAGTGCCTGGGGGTGGGGCGCAGCCTGGAGGGGGCCTGTGCCTGTCTCTTATACACATCTCTCTGGTGGTGGACGGGGGAGCTGATGGCCCGGCCCCGTCTCTGCCATCAAGCCCGCTGGAGGCACCGGTGATGGCTCCCCTTCATTCCAGGCACGTGAAACTCCAGGTACCCAGGCAGGCATGCGCTTCTCTGGGGCAGGGGGCCGAATGCCTCCGTTGTGGCGAGTTTCACTGCCATCCTGTACTTCAAGGAGGTTACCTTTCGTTGGAGTCGGCCTCACTTGCTGCCCCACAAGCCAAGGAAAGCTATCGGCAGGTAATAGATCATGAAATGCATCTTTCCTTGATTCCGAGTTATTTCAAAGTTACAATCCACAAAGTTCTGTGCACAAAGAAAGGCTTTACTCAACTTGATCAATGAGTAAGTCATTTTGGTTTGATAAATGCTCAAGTTACAGAATCGAGGAATTTTCCAAAATTGCTGCAGACGGTGACTGCAGCCATGAAATTAAAAGATGCCTGCTCCTTGGAAAGGAAGTTATGACAAACCTAGACAGCATATGAAAAAGCAGAGACATCATTTTGCCAACAAAGATCCACATAGTCAAAGCTGTGGTTTTCCCAGTAGTCATGCATGGATGTGAGTTGGACTGCAAAGAAAGCTGAGCGCCGAAGAACTGATGTGGTGCTGGAGAAGAAGACTCGAGGGAGTCCCTTGGACTGCAAAGAGATCAAACCAGTCAATCCTGAAGGAAATCAGTCCTGAATATTCACTGGAAGGACTGATGCTGAAGCTGAATACTTTGGCCACCTGATGCGAAGAACTTACTTATTGGAAAAGACCCTGATGCTGGGAAAGATTGAAGGCAGGAGGAGAAGAGGGTGGCAGAGGATGAGATGATTAGATGGCATCACCAACTCCATGACGTGGTTCAGCCGTGGTGCAGCGGAGCCTTGACTCATGGGCTGGGGCCTCCTGGCCTCTGGGGGTCTGAAGACATTTTTTCCATGGAAAGTAGCCGCTGGCGCTCTGCTGAGCGGGGAGCTCTCTGCCCCCTCCCGCCGCTGGCCGGGCCTTTAGCAGTGGGCTGTCCGCTCGTCGGGCCGAGCCTCCCTGCCGGACTTTCCGTGGCCTGGGCTGGGGTGGGAGCACCGGGCAGGGGTCAGTCGGGCGGTCCTGCTGCTGGTCAGTCCCCAGAAGGCGCTGCCCTGTGCAACCTCGGGTCTGGGGCAGGGGGGGATGAGATAACGATCGTCAAGGTCTGACTGCAGGGCGACAGACCCGATTCCTTCGTTAGCTCTTTGGGGGAAGCTGGGGGGCGGTAAGGAGGCACAGGAAGTGGACTGACCTCTTGGTGGGGGGCAGCTGAAGTGGCAGATGCTGGAGTATTTACTGAAGCTCCTGATCTTGGGAGCGGGTACCCCGAAACCTCTCCACGGCACTGGTGGTGAGGCGTCTCTCTGCCTGGGTGGGCACCAGGGCTGGCTCGCCCCTGGGAGGCACAGGATGCCAACCGGTTAATCAGAAACCCTCCTCGGAGCCCCTTGAAGGACACACCCCCCCACGGGAAACACAGGCACCCTGGGAGCCCAAGAACCATGCACCAACAGAGGGGCCTCGCTGTGGGCCAGGGGGTCCACCAGGATGGTGAAGGCTCGGTGTGCCGGCCTCAGGTGGACTCGGGACGCAGCTCTGCCCCCAGCTCGGCGGGAGGGGCAAGGCCATCTGGGGCGGCCTGCTTGGGGGCCTCCTGGCTGGATGTGAGCGCAGCCTAGGGTAGACCCCGACTGCATTATCCCCAAGTGGCCTCAGCAGCGTGGGCCGGGGGCTTCCACAGGGAGCACTCTGAGGCCATTCCCGGCCCCACCCTCTCCTCCAGGAAGCCCTCCTGAGCTTCTTGCGCCTTTGGATTCTGCTGGGCTCGGTACATGGGCCCTGCAGCCTGACCTTAGTGTCTTCCGCCGTTTCACAATCAGAAGTCTTGTCTCTTGGGAGAGCCAGGGGCAGGGCCCGGGCCCAAGGCTGGGCTGGGGCAGGGCTCTCCACACGTGCTGGCTGTGTCAACCAAGGGGAGGTGGTGCCAGGCCTGGGGGCCCCGAGAGGGCACCTGCTTTTCAGCTACGCCACCCGTGGCCTCCAGGGCCCTGAGCAGGCCGCCCATAGCTCTGAGCCTCAGTCTCACCGCCTGTGAAATGGGCTGTTAGCAGCACTGGCCTCCTTGGGTCACTGGAAGGATCTGAGGGCCTGACAGGCATGAGCCCCCAGCCCAAGGTCTGGCGCCTGGAGAGGTTGGAGGCCCCCAATGGGCGTGAGCACCCAGCCCAAGGTCTGGCGCCTGGAGAGGTCGGGGGCCCCCAACAGGCGTGAGCACCCAGCCCAAGGTCTGGCGCCTGGAGAGGTTAGGGGCCCCAGGGTGGGCCAGGCTGAGGGCACCCTGGACTCAGGACTCCCAGACCACGCGCCTTCCTCTCCGGCTGAGCGCCTCTGCCTGGGTCTCCTCTAGGAGTCCTCCAGTGAGCACCCAGCCCAAGGTCTGGCGCCTGGAGAGGTCGGGGGCCCCCAACAGGCGTGAGCACCCAGCCCAAGGTCTGGCGCCTGGAGAGGTTAGGGGCCCCAGGGTGGGCCAGGCTGAGGGCACCCTGGACTCAGGACTCCCAGACCACGCGCCTTCCTCTCCGGCTGAGCGCCTCTGCCTGGGTCTCCTCTAGGAGTCCTCCGGGGCTGCCCAACTCCAGCGTGTCATCTGAGCTCTTGGGAGCTCTAGGCAGCTCACGCCTGTAAGGCTTTTTTTTCCACCCCAGCTATGATAGCCACAAATGTCTCCAGCCATTGCCAAAAGTTCCCGGGGGGGATAAAATGCCCCTGTTTGAGAACCGCTGGCTTAGAGAAAGAAGCCCCATCCTAAGTCAAGTGGGGTTGGGACCAGCTCAGGTGTGGCCTCCTCCAGGAAGCTTGCCCTGGTTCTCTGCAGTGCTCTCTCATCAAGCATTTCTGCTCGTCTCTGATGTGAGCGTCCATCTGGTGGGGGTGTCGAGAGGATTCTACGAGGCCTGCCTGAGTGCCCTGAGCGTGGGCCTTCCCCTGGGCCGCTGCTGTGACGCGCTCTTCCCTCCCGACTCTGCGGTCCTCACCGCTGGAGGCCCGGCCCTTGCGGTCCTGGCCTGGGCACTGGGGCCAGGTGGGCTCCTGCGGCAGGAGCTTTGACACCGGCTCCTGGGGGCCCGGTCCCATGAGGCCTGCTGGGCACCAAAGGGGACCCCGAGGCCCAGAGGAGCGCAGGCGTCAGCCGTGGCTCTGTCTGCCGGTCTGCGGCCGGGGCAGGGCGTTGCGTCTCGATGCCTGCGTGGACAGGTGCATGCACGTGGGGGGAAGAGCCTTCCAGAGCACAGTGAGGAATGGCGTCCCTTGCTGGGCTCACCCTCCAGAAGGTCCTGGGGTCTGACCGCAGACACGCTGCATAGCCGTCCTGGGCGTCCTGTGCCCAGCTGCCTGCCTCCTCGCGGGCCCCCTGCACTCTGCCTGGGGGCTGTTTGGGGTGTTCCTGGTGGGGACCCTGCTGGCCGATACTGCAAGCACCCCGGGCCTCCTGGACATCTCTCAGAAGTGCGGGGGCCGCGGCCAGAGCTTCCCCTCACGTCCTCATGTTGACAGGACTCAGCGTCTCAGTCACCTGAGGGTCAAGTGCCGGCGTCCGAGTCCTGCTGGGGAGATGCAGGCGGCCGCCTTCCCAGTGCGTGTGGCCACGGCCGGGGTCAGGCACCCACTCCACTGCGTCCTCCCGGTCCCCGGGCCCTCGAGGGGTCATAGGTCATACACTCACTCTTCAGGGTCCTCCTGGTCACCGGGCCCTCGAGTGGCCCCTTGGCTCAGCCAGGTCCCAGCCTTGGTCCTTTTCCTCGAGGGCCCTCGGGGCACCATCCTGAGGCCGCTTTCCTCGGGCACCTGGCTCTTCTCCTGGACGGGAGCCCGCGTCTGATGCGCAGGACGGGTTCTGTTTGTGTCTGAGCTGAGCTGGGACCCAGGTTTGCCTGCCTGCCTTCTGTCCTGAGCTAAGTGGGCCCTGGGGGCCTGCGGGCTATTTCTGTGTGCTGAGAGAGGGGCGTGCGTTTCACCTCTGGCTGCCTGGCCTCAGGCATGCCCCTGGGTTTCCCAGCCTCAGTGTTCTCGTCCGTCAAATGGGGATAAAAGAGGAGCCCCCTCCTCTGGCATAGAGGTTTCAGCTTAGCATGTGGCCACGAGCCAGGTGCCGGGGGCTGACCCAGCGGCGGTGTCCTCCGAGCCGGGCTGAGCGCCGCGTCCATCCACTGGGCGTCCACCTCTGGAGGGCTCTGCTGGGCCAGGCCCACTGGTGGAGCGGGGTGGAGGCTGCGGTCAGTGGCTACAGCCGGGGCGGGGAAGCTGGGGAAGAGACGGGCCTGCCTCATATGCCAGGGTACCCTGGGCTTGGCTGGAGGAGAGTCAGCATCTGGCTTTGAGGGAGGGGGTGGGGGGGTGACCCTCTGAAAAAGGGCGGCGCTGGGCGGAGAGGAGAGGCCTCAGTCTCAGAGTAAGTGTTAGTCTCTCAGTCGTGTCCAACTTTTTAAGCCCATGGACCGTAGCCCGCCGGGCTCCTCTGTCCATGGGATTCTCCAGGCAAGAATACTGGAGTGGGTGGCCTTTCCCTCCTCCAGGGGTTCTTCTCGACCCAGGGATCGAACGCAGGTCTCCCGCATTGCAGGCAGACCCTCGCCGGGGAGCCGCGCGCGCTTCAGGAGCACTCAGTGCTGTGCTTCCCGTCTCCTGCCTCTCTCGTCTCAGCTAAGCTCCTGTGGCTCCTTCTCGGGGAGGCAAACGGACAGCCGCCCCCGCCCCCGCCTTTAGTCTCTCAGTCGTGTCCAACTTTTTAAGCCCATGGACCGTAGCCCGCCGGGCTCCTCTGTCCATGGGATTCTCCAGGCAAGAATACTGGAGTGGGTGGCCTTTCCCTCCTCCAGGGGTTCTTCTCGACCCAGGGATCGAACGCAGGTCTCCCGCATTGCAGGCTGACCCTCGCCGGGGAGCCGCGCCCGCGCTTCAGGAGCACTCAGTGCTGTGCTTCCCGTCTCCTGCCTCTCTCGTCTCAGCTAAGCTCCTGTGGCTCCTTCTCGGGGAGGCAAACGGACAGCCGCCCCCGCCCCCGCCCCCGCCCCCGCCACAGCGCTCCGCCCGAAGCCCGGCTGGAGGGCGAGACCGTCAGTTTTGCAGGAGCAAGGGAGGAAAAGAAACCTTTACAACAACTCGGCAATAAAAACCCCAGCCAGCCAAACGGCGGCTGGGCCGCAGCTGGAGGCTGAGACGGCGGCCCTGCTGTCCCGGGCGTCTGGTGCCCGCCCAGGGGCGTGTGGCCCTGGCCCCACCCCAGGCTCCAGAAGGTCCCCTGTTCGTGCAGGTCACTGGCCTGGAGACCATCCCAAACTTCCCCGTAACAGCAGCTTCCATGGCCTGCCACTCAGCACGCCTCTTCATTTAAATTAAAAACATCTTCAAAGGAGGGCCACAGGTTCACACTCTAAGCCTGTTCTGCGCCCAGCCTCCACTTCCACAGGTGAGAGAGCGAGGCGGTCCCTGCCCTGGGCCGTCCAGGCTCCCTCGGGGAGTGGGCCTCGGGGGCCGCCGCTGTCCTGCCCGTCTGTCTCCACACCTACGGCCACCTCCACACGAGGCCGGCTCCCGACCCAGCAGTGGCAGGGTGCAGGTCACCCCCTCCTGCCGGAGGTCTGTCTGTCCTCTGTCTTCACCCCAATCTGACCATCTCTCCTCTCTGCTGAAGACGCACGAGGTAAAGCTCAGTGTCCAAATGCGAAGGCTGCTCTACAGCTGAGGGTCAGGCTAGACCTCGCAGTCCCCTCCCCCGCAAGCTCCCCTGCCCTCTCCTCACCCAGTTCTCTTGTCCTGTTCCTTCAGCGCAAGCCCGAGGCCCTGGAGACACCTGCCTGGGTTGGGGGCCATCCTCTGCGCCCCTGCTCCTGGTGCCCCCAGCGGCTCAGAGCTGCCTTCCACTTCCACCCTTGGGCCGTGGCCTCTTTGAGGCTCCCAGGGGGCCGCTCCTGGTCAGCAGCCCCGGGTGTGACCAGTGCTGGTGTCCAGGGGACACAGCTCAGATGCACCCCTTTCGTGAAGGCGGAGGTGAGGATCGGGGTGGGTGGAGCTGCCCCGGGCCTGTGAGCCGGCAGCGCAGGTGGGGGGCCTGGATCAAATGAGGCCCCATTTCCCTTGGTCTCGGCCCAGCCAGCCTGGGGCCTGGGCGGCCAGTTGGTTCTAGGCTAGCCGCCTCGGCCCTGGCAATCCCACTGGAGACGGAGCTTGTTTCGTGTTGGAAACTCGAGTCCTTGCTCGGGGGTCCCAGAGTGAGGCTGAGGTTGGATCATGAGGCTCTGTGGTCCCTGGGGAGGGGGCTCACAGCAGGTGAGTGTGGGGCCCGAGATGTGGGGGACAGGGAGGTTCGCAGCTCTGCCTCGAGCTGCTGGAAACGGGCTGCTCCCCGGGGCCAGCCTGTGTGGAGGGCATCCGTGTCCGGGGCCCCGGTGGGCCATGCTGGGCCTTGTAGGCAGGCAGGCGATGAGCCAGACCCTCGGGGTAGAGCTGCAGAACTGAGCCGCCGCCTCTCCAGAGTCCCCACTCTGCCGCCTCACCGACTGACCTCTGCATGCCCAGCGCTGACTGTGTCCCCGGCTTCGGCATCGCCGGGCCCAGCGGCCTTGGCTCATGTACTCGTCTACAGGCGGTCCCCGAGACCCACTTCCTGCGGGACCCTGGACGGCCTGGGCAGAGACCCCTTCCCTGCTGCCGCTGGGGTCGCCTGGGTTCTGCAAGACGGCTGAACTGGGCCCAGGCAGTGGAGGCGGGCCCCAGGTGGCCTGCAGGCCTCGGTCTCCCCATCTTGTCCTCGTAGATAGGCCCTTCCGGTCCCCGCCCCCACCTGCGTGCAGAGTCCTGACGGAGCCAGGCGTGACCTGTGCGGGCGGGGAGTGGTGGGTGGGGTGCAGGGCATTCCCAGACGTTGCGACGAATAGACCCCCTGGGCACAGGGCCCTTCGGGGACACTCCCGAGCAGCAAGCTCAGGGACCAGCCAGCACGGTGGCTCAGCCACCCCGGAGGCCCCCTGCCCGAGGTGCCCCCCTCTCTGTACCAAGCAGCCCTGCCCACAGCGGAGAAGCCACTCTCACCGGCAAGTGGCCTTCAGGAGGGAGGTGGCCTGAGGAAGCTTGAGCCTCTGTGGGCCCCGTCTTCAGTGAACACCGCGTGCTGGGTGGAGGGTCTAGGGAGGGCTGTGTAGTGCCCTGACAGGCTTCTGCAGCAGAGAAGCTGTGTTGACCGAAGGCATTTGAGTTCCTGAATCTCCTACCTGCCTGAAAGCAGAGACTCCCCCGAGATCTCTGAAGAATCCAGTTCACATAGATCCCCTCCTCGGAGTCACCAGGGAAGACCATCTCCACGGGGCTCGGGGCTGCACCCCGCCCCTGAGCAGACAGCGCTCACAGCCCCGCCTCCTCCCCAGGGCCCCAGAGGCCTTTCTCTTGCCAGGGCCCTTCCCCGCTCCCCTCCCTCGTCATGCCCCCCTAAGGCAGCACCCCATATTCTAATTCCTCCTCCGAGGCAGAGTTTTCTGTGAAGCCCCAAGCATATGTGCACAGGAACAGAGGCCTGCATTTTCTCTCCACAATCTGTGTCTTGCAGGCCTCCAAAATGGAACCTAAGAGGCTGGGAAGAGTCACCTTCCCGACAGAAGACGTGTCTAGGGCCTCTGGCGTGTCGCGGGGAGCCGGGATGAAGGGGGCAGGTGGGCCTGCTCCCCCAGCATGGCGTCCACCGACCTCCTTCCAGCTGTGCACCACGTGGCCAGGCTCCCGGCCTCTCTTGGCCAGCCTGGTGAACTCCTATTCACCCGTCTAAGCCCTGCACAGGCACGCCCTCCTTTCCTGAGTGTCAGTTTCTGCTGCCCTCTGTGAATCAGGTCCTGTGGCAGGAGGCTCAGGTGGAATGAGGTCCTTAATGTTCAGAACCACGCGCGGGTGGGAAGGCGGGGCTTCGCGGCCCCCAGGGCTGGTGCTTCTGCTGTTCTCCCCAGGCGGGCCCCTCCCAGGACACCCTCTGACCCGGCTGGAGGGGCCACCCCCTGCCCCCAGTTCGGCCGTTCGCTCTGAGGTCTGAGCCAACTCCGCTGCCTCTCTGGGCCTCGGTCTCTCCCCTGCACCATGAGAGGTCTTTACCAGTAGACCTGGGCCCCTTTTGGCCCAGAAAGTCCATGCACGGTAGAAAACCGTCCACACGGACATGGCGTTGCTGTTTAGCAACTGCAGAAACAAACTCTCCGTGAGTTGTATCTTGGCCTGCAGAAGAGGCCTTTGGAAGCCGGCAGGCTGGCCTCTCCCGCCCCGCGTGTCCAGCAGCTGGGAACCGGCGCTGGGAAGCGGGTCAGGCTTGTTTCATGTCAGGCTGTCTCGGGCCGCGGAGCAGCCTCCGCGTTGCCAAAACAATGTTTCCAACATCTTGGAAAATGTGCGGCCACTTCTTTTCCACGGGACTCACGCCGAGGCCTCCTCCCAGTTCCTCGGGTGAGGGTGGGGGCTGAACGAGGGTGGAGGGGGGTGGCCGGTTACAGAAGAGAGAGAGAGAGACAGAGAGAGAGAGAGAGAGGGAAGGAGAGAGAGGGGGAGGGAG
>SJYT01057685.1:2046-44904 GCA_006410635.1 Cephalophus harveyi | reverse complement strand
GGCCACCCCCTGACTGCTCTCCAGCGCGTTTTGGAACGGGAAGGGACTTTAGGTCTTTGTGAAGTTTTATTTGGGAAATACAGAAACCAGGTGGACAAAATTAGCTGCGCGGAGGTTTTACAGCCCTTCTGACAGCGACGGAGAACGCTTCAAGTGCAGTTTCTGATACTCCTTTCAAGGGAAGTGGAAAAAGGGTTTTGAATTCAGTATTTGAGGAAAAGTCGAATCCCTCAGGATGCAGTTCTAAGCGAGCTTTTATTTCTTTTCCTAAAATTTCAGGAGGAGCTGCTGTGCGCGTGAGGGCGGCCTGCCTCCCGCCCGGGCTCGGGAGAGGCCCGGGGTGGGGGAGGTGGGGGCACGGGGCCCGCGGGGCCTGGAGGCAGTCGGGGCGGCTCTGGGCCCGGCTGGGGCCTGCTCCCTGGGGATGTGCAGCTGAGCAGGGCAGGGATGAGCCGGCTGTTGGTGGCTCTCCTCTGGCCGCCCAGACCCAGCGGCCCCTCCGTGCCCCCGTCTGGGGCTTCCTCCTCCTCCAGCAGTGATGCTGCGGGTCCCAGCCAGCCTGTCTCGTGGGCAGGGCCTCCCCTTCGTGGGCTCCATCTGCGCTCAGAAGGCTCCGAGGACCCAGGAAGGGCGTAGCTTCAGATACTTCATCCCACGTGCTGTGGGTCCAGCTTTCCTCAACCAGGCCCTTGGCCCAGCAGGCCCACCCGGCCGGACATCTGGCTTTCAGTGGCGTCCAGCCACTCTGACCATCCTGGCCCTCTGGGTTCTCCTGGGTGTTCTCAGCCACCCCCTCCCTGCAGGCCCCCTGGCTTTCACCCCTGGGCTCCGACGGCCTGCCCCGCTCCCAGGGGTCCCTGTTTTTCTCTCAGGCGTTGGTGGGCTTGGCAGTGACTTTCCAGTCCTTGGTTCTTGGTTCTTTCATCTGGTCTTGCCAGCAGCAACACCGACCCGGTACCTCCTGGCCTGCGGTGTGACACCCAGACACCACCCCGCCTGAGCCTCGCTGCTGGCGGGATAGAATCCGTGAGCATTTTGTCCCCTCAGGGCCTGCCCTCTCTGACTGCTCTGGAACCACTGCCTCGGGCTGCGTGTTCTGGAAGCAGAGGCTGTGCCCGAGTTTGGGGTATGAGTGGTCCACACTGGGTAAGGCAGGGCAGCTGGACGAGGGGGAAAGGTGACTGCCAGTGCCAGAGGCGTGTGAGGCATCGCCCGGGCCCGGGGGTGCCCCGAGCAACTGCCCCAGCAGCGCCCAGCGTTAGGCTGAGTGGCTGGGCCTCTGGGCCCTCTCGCCGACCCCGAATGTGGGGTGCAAGGAGGAGCTGACCCTGAGCGAGGAGGCAGCTGGAGGCTGAGCTGACTGCTCCCCAGGCCAGGCAGCGGGACCCCGGTGGAGAAGCTGTGCCAGCCCAGGTCCTGCGGGGACATCAGAGCTCAGCCACGCTTGACAGGCCTGTGCCCTCCCCGGTTTGGCAGCGATGCCAGGAGAGGGCTGGTGCAGTCCGGGAGTGGGGTGCAGCCGCGGAGGTGGGGGACCACCGCCTCCAGAGCCCTGGACGCCTCTGGTCTTTACCGTCCGTCTTCCTGGTGGGCTGACGGCTCTGTGGGGCAGGCGTGGGGGGCTGCAGTCTGCTGTTGCAGGCACCTGGGCGTGGCTCAGCTGCATCTGTTTTGAGTACCAACTGTGTGCCAGGCTCTGCTCCTTTCCCAGCGGAGTGCTGGTGCCCTCGGGTGCCTCCTGCGGGGCCCCCCCTTGTCAGGACCCAGGGCTTCCTTCCCACTCCTTCTGTGCTCCACCCTCATCCGTGGGCTTCCCAGGTGGCGCGAGTGGCAAAGAACCCTCCTACCCGTGCAGGAGATAGAAGAAACATAGCTTTGATCCCTGGGTCGGGAAGATCCCCTGGAGGAGGGCACGGCAACCCACTCCAGTGTTCTTGCCTGGAGAATCCCACGGCCAGAGGAACCTGGTGCGTTTCAGTCCATAGGGTCGCAAAGAGCCAGACACGACTGAAGTGACTGAGCACGTGCCCACGCACTCCATCAATCGTGTGGCTCAGGGTCCCTCCCTGGGCGCTGCCTGGGGTGATGGGTCTGAGCAAGGAGCCTGGAGGAGCTAGCTGGCAGGACTCGATGCTCTTTCAATCATCTGAAGGAAGGAAAAGGGAGGGAAAGCTTCTTGTTTTAGTTTGTTCATGGGTTGGGAGAGAAGCGACCTTTCAAGCAGCTTATGAAGCAGCAGTAAACCGTGACCGAGGCAGGAACTGGGTCAGGGCGTGCCAGCGCGGCCGGGAGCCGGGGTCCGGCCCTGACCCTGGCTCCTCTGGGGCTCGTCTGTCTGCAGGGTCAGGCGGGTCCCCTCCCTGGGCTCTGACTCACCTTGGGGGCGCGGTGATCAGATTCGCAGGCCGGACGCGGAAGGTGGGTGGCCACGTGGCGTCTGGACGGGAGGCTCTGCTGCTCCCCGTCCACCGAGGAGGCCTGTCACCCCGTCCCAGAGGCTGTGACCCTGCCACCTCTCACCTGCTTCCCTGCGGAATCGCTTTGTTCACAAAGCCCCCGCTGCTCTTACGCGCACACGGGGGTTTGAGGGAAAACATTTTGGGAAGTTTTTTTGGCAGCTCTCTTCATTGTCAGAGGAAGTGAGAGAAGGTCCTGGGGAAACGCCCTTGTCGGTGGCTGGGGAAGAGGCAAATGAGCTGCTCTGTGTAGGCGGCCTTGGGGTCCCTTATGGACTGAAAGTGCCGTCCCCTCAGCCAACGCCCAAGTATGGTGCAGCTGTGTATGCAGATGGGGCCGTGATGAAGGTAACTGAGGGCAAATGAGGTCATAGGGGTGGGGCCCTGACCCTGTATAATTAGTGTCCTTATAAGGAGAGGTGAGCTCGCTGTCCCAGTTCCTCTCCCTGGCATTTGAGGACAGCAGAAAGGGGGCCATCTAACAGCCATGAAGGGAGCCCTCGCTCGAGACCAGATGGTTGCAGCCTTGACCTTGGACGTCTCACCCTCGAGAGCTGTGGGGAGCGCCGTGTTGCTCAAGCCCCCCGTCTGGCATTTTGTATGGCCGCCTGAGAGGACTAAGTCAGGGTCCAGATGAGCAGGTGGTCAGCAGAGCCGAGGCAGCGGGCGCTGCGGCTTTGGTTAAGCAAGCCCAGCAGCAGCGCCCGTGGGGCGAAGCTGGGGAGCCCGGGCTTGAGGGTCCTTTGGTGACCTGGAGACTCGGGAAGGAAAGGGGTGACGGGGCCCACCTGAGTGGAGGCAGGGATCCCGAATCACAGATGGTTTACAAACCTGGAGCGTGAGGCCACACTTCTGAGTCTGACCTTCTTTCTGGTTAAGGGTTTTGGGGAGCCAGCGTGCTCGCCAACAGCTGAACATTACTTTGCGTACTTTGGCGCGATTGTTGAAGTTAGAGAGATGATTTCATGTAAAGCACTCAGCAGAGTAAATCTGTGCCGTGTGGCCACCACTTTGAGCATCTCAAGGCCGCCACCAGCAGGAAGCAACACGCCTCGGCCGTCCCACAGTCGGGGGCCGGAGGCTGGGCTGTGTCTGGAGGCTCAGCCGTGGAGGGAGCAAGGTCCTCTGGTGGTTTGGAAGATCCAGGCCCTTGCAGGTCGTCACAGGAGGGCCTCCGTTTCCTGCCGGTCGTCTCCGGGCAGCTGTCCTCGGCTCCCCGCTGGCTGTGGGGATGGTCTCCGGGAAGCTGTCCTCGGCTCCCCGCTGGCTGTGGGGATGGTCTCCGGGAAGCTGTCCTCGGCTCCCCGCTGGCTGTGGGGATGGTCTCTGGCAGCAAGACGGCCAGGCCCTCTGGGATGCTTCAGCAAGGGGAGCACCCGCCCAGCGTGGGTGGCGTGGCTTCTGCACGGAACGTCATCCTCGGGATTGTCGGGCGTGGAGATGTTCATCCTGAATTTAAATCGGGTTCCTTTTACACGCCAGCCAGCGATGCATGGCCCGGGAGCTTCCCACCTCCTCCGAGGGTGCTCCTGAGGCCCTGCCGGCTCTGCTTGGCCTGGTCCTGGGCTTGCAGGGAAAGCAGGCCCCGCCCTCCAGTGCAGGGGACCCAGCCAGCTCCCGACCTTGAGGGCCTGACCTTGGGTTTGCCAGGATAGAGGCCTGGGCACGTCCACTTCCTCTCAGAGCCCGGCCTGGTCAGGGAAGGACAATGGGAAATGGCCCGCTTCTGATCTGCCAGGGTCCTGATCTGCCCAACAGGACCAGTGAGCCTCACTGGGCGGTGATGGGCGTCGGGTGGGAGGGCGGTGTCTTAAGGGACACACCCCTGCAGGCGGAGCTTCCTAGGGCCCTGGCCCCTCGGGCCTCCCTGGGGGAGGTGGGCAGCAAGACGGCCCCGCCGGACGCGCTTGGCCTTGTCGGTTGAAGCCCAGCCTGCCCCACGCTCTGACTCAAGGCTCTTCCGCTCAGGAAATGCACACACATGGGCCCCGAGAGACGTGTGCAGAGTTATGGCAGCGGCACGCGCCAGCCAAAAGCGAGAGCCGGCCCAACTGCCCCTCCATAGCAAACGGGGAAATAACCCGTGCTGTGTGTAGACAACAGCCTCAGCCAGGAAAACAGAGGCTCTCCAGGGATGCCGACACACGGTGAACATCAGACTTAACGTGCAGAAGAGGCTGCGTCTCAGGAGAAGCCGCGCGGCAAGGTGCCACCGACCCCAAGCTGGAAGGCAGGCAGGCGGCACTGGGCTCTGGGAACAAAGAGGTGGGGGAACGGAAGGAAATGGGGGCTGGGGCCGAGCAACGCTGGTCCTGGGGAGATGAGGATACAGGGCTGGGTCCAGACGATGGCAAAGTCTTCCCTCTCAATCCGGGTGGTGGGCATAGCAGGCCAATTTCATTTTTATTGTCTCTAAAATAAAATATCTCCATGTTATAACCTCCCCCCTGTCTGACACCTGGGATAACACAGGTGGCTTCCCAGGGGCCACCACGGCCTTCGCACATATTATCCCCACTTAATCCTCTCCATCTGTATGGAACCACCGCCCCTGTTGCCCCCATGAAACATGGCCCCTTGGGTGGCCACTGGGGGACCAGGCTCTGGGTCAGTGATGACATTTCCCTACACCCCTGTTGCACCTGGGTGGAGCCGAGTGGTCAAGGTCAGGCCAGTGGGACGTGGGGCCCGTAACCTGCCCACACACCCCGCAGTCCCTTCCTGTGCCAGCTGGGTGGACACTGAGGCCCAGAAACCGCTGGGGAAGAGCCGGCGTCAGAGCTTCGTGAGCCTGGGTCCCTGCGCGGCTCCCTGGCCCGGAAAACCAGGCCCCCCGCCCCCACGATCATTAGAAGTTACTGAACAAGAACAGGAAGTGAATCTCATTGTCTCGAGCCCCTGAGACCTGGCCTTCGTGTGTGACAGCTGGGGTCAGCAGACTCGGGCCCCGGAGCCTCGTCTGTTGCTTCATGCGGACTTGAGCTGAGGATGGCTTCTCCGCGTGAGGCTGGGGTGACTCCCACCCTGCTGGAGCGGGGCTGGCCTCCCGTCTCCACACGCCTCCTGGTTCTGGGATTAGCTGCTTGGTTCACGGTCCTGTGGGCCGGCCAGGGCCCCGGGGTGATAACCACGGGCTAGTGAGGTCACAGGACTCCTGGGGCTGGGGGGACCACAGAGGGTCCTGCTCCATCGCCTTATTGGACACAGAGCAAGACTGGCCCAGGGTGAGCGGGGTGGGCCAGGCTCAAAGCGACGTCATGACGGGAGGTCTGGAAGCTGAGCCCTGGCGTCCTCCGGCGGCCCGGCCGCCTCTCTCCACTCTGGGCCTGGGGCGCGGTCCCTGCCCTGGATCCAGGAGGTTAGCTGGAGGGTGGGAGGCCTCCAGGCTTGGTCTGCAGGTCAAGCAGGTCAAGGGCCCCCACCTGCTTTGCTGGGGCTCAGAGGAAGCCACGTGCGCTGACCCTCTGCTCTTTAACCCGGTCTGTCCCTTCCTCCGCCGGGAGGGTGAAGGGCAGGCCTGACTGCAGGCATCCGTGGACGCTCCAGCGACAGCCGCCCCACCACGAACAAGCCCTCTGTGGCCCTGAGCACGGCAAGCCCCCTTCCCGTTTTCTGTGGGAGACGCTGACGGGATTGCCCTCGCTTTGCTGGTGCGAGGATGTCTCCGTGAACTTCCTGGTCTGTCTCACTATCTTCCCTGGTGAAGACTGATAATGACGAGCGAGAGCCTCTTCTGAGACTGACTTCTTGACAAACTTGACCCCTGGAAAAATGACCCAGCCTCAGCTTTCCATCTGGTGGCCAGGGCCGTCCATCCCTGCACGCCTGGACCCAGGACTTTGTTTTCCTCGTTTTGTTGGACGGGGGGGGGCCTGTTCCGCTCGCCCAGGTGCCGCGATCCTTACTCAGTCCTGCAGGCAGTGCTGGTGGTTGGGGTGCATCCCAAAACCACGGCGCCCCCTCAGTAGACCAGGCTACCTGCAAGTGGTTCCTCAGCCTCCGCACAGAGCTCCTAGAATCCTGTGGGGAGAGAACGCGGCTCCATGCATGCCTGTGACCTCTCTGACCTGGAAATGCTTTGTGTCCCTCCCTCTTCCCTCCCACTGGTGAGAACTGACCTTGTGGTTCCACGCAGCTGCAAGGGAGGCTGGGAGCCACCCCTGGCTGGGCGTCGGCTCCCGGCACGACTCTGGTGGAGCTGCCTTCCTGCAGGTTGGTCTGCAGCACCACTGGGATCGTGGAGATGGAAGGTGGGCGTTTGCACGCAGCCATCTTTCTGGCTGGAGCAGGAGGCTTCTACGAGAAGAGGCAGGTTCTTAGCATCTCTGCCACTGTCAGCTGGTCACTGAGCCCAGAAGAAGCCTCAGAATCCTTCTTAACACAGTGTCTTAAGGGAAAATAGACAAGGGCCAAAGTGATGAGAAAAGCAAAGACTATTTGTTCAGAACCTCCCTGGTGGCTCAGACGGTGAAGCGTCTGCCTGCAAGGCGGAAGACCCGGGTTCAATCCCTGGGTCGGGAAGATCTCTTGGAGAAGGAAATGGCAACCCACTCCAGTACTCTTGCCTGGAAAATCCCATGGATGGAGGAGCCTGGTAGGCTACAGCTCATGGGGTCGCAAAGAGTCGGACACTACTGAGCGACTTCACTCACTCAGTGTTATAGCAAGGGAGTCGGGATCACCGCTTTCCTTTTGTCAGAGACTCAGAGGCAAGCAGAGGAGTGGGTAAGTATCATAGTGGGAAAAAGGGAAAAGATACGCCCTGATTGGAGGCCACTGGCCTGGGAAGCTGTAGAGGGCTAACCGGAAGCAGGCGGCCTGTGTGAGCGGTTCGGGTGCATAGAGTGGGTGCCGGACTCAGCTCTTTCCTCCCGATGCCTCGTTTTCCTCCGGAGGCACCGGCAGCTTGGCTGTAGCAGAGAAGCCGCGTCTGCTCCCTGCAGACAGACACTGATGCCTAATGCTTCCCAGAAGGAAGCATGTTTTTCTCCTTTGGGATTTTGAGGGGCGAAGAAATCTGCAAATGGCTGAGCCCACACTTTTGGGAGGACGCGCTGAAGTCAACTCAGTCATGGGTCCGTCCAACATCTAGAGGAGGCAGGCGGTGAACACCGGATGTGAAACGTCCAGCTCCTTCTCACCGGAGAGTTTTGGGCTTCACCCACCAGTGCTGTGGGGAGCAGGCCTCTGCTCTGGTCTGGTTCCCGCCCTTCTGGGTGGGTGGTCCTGAGAGAGCAGTTCAGGGCCCAGTGGCCTGTGAAGACAGACACTGATGCCTAATGCTTCCCAGAAGGAAGCATGTTTTTCTCCTTTGGGATTTTGAGGGGCGAAGAAATCTGCAAATGGCTGAGCCCACACTTTTGGGAGGACGCGCTGAAGTCAACTCAGTCATGGGTCCGTCCAACATCTAGAGGAGGCAGGCGGTGAACACCGGATGTGAAACGTCCAGCTCCTTCTCACCGGAGAGTTTTGGGCTTCACCCACCAGTGCTGTGGGGAGCAGGCCTCTGCTCTGGTCTGGTTCCCGCCCTTCTGGGTGGGTGGTCCTGAGAGAGCAGTTCAGGGCCCAGTGGCCTGTGTTCAAGCTCGAGCTTCACCATGTGGGATCCCGGGCAAGTTAATGACCGTTCAGAACCTCCCCGTGGTGAAATGGGGGTGATTCCGGTGCCTGCCAGGTGGGGCTGTTGGGGGAGCAGGGAGATAAACGAGGAGGAGCACTTCGCCTGGGACCTGGCCAAGCGATCTGTCTGCAGAGAGCCAAGGGTGCAGCTGCCGCGCTGCCCGCCGGCCCGCGCTGCCCGCCTGGGCTGTGTGCCGCGGGGCTGCGGCTCCTCTCCCCTGGAGGCGCGGCCAGCAGAGCCTCGGTGTCTCTCTGGTGCTGCTATTCAGCTGCTAAGTTGTGTTCGAGACTCTTTGCGACCCCATGGACTGCAGCACACCAGTATCGTCTGTCCTCCATTATCCCCCGGAGTTGGCTCAGATTCGTGTCCATCGAGCTGGTGATGCCGTCTAACCGCCTCATCCTCTGCCGCCTGCTTCTCCTTTTGCCGCCAGTCCTCCCCAGCATCAGAGTCTTTCCTGATGAGCAGAAAGCACTGTCTGTTTCTAGGAGGGCTCTGCTCACCCTCTGTGGCCGCGTGACTCTCCCATCTTCTTCTCTCACTTGCACGCTTATCACCCTGGGTCTGTGTTCTCTCCGTAGTTGAAGAAGGGGCTTTGTTATAATCAGAGCCCCAAACAGGATCCTCCTATGGCCAGAAATGCGGCCCCAGGCCTGTGATCGCGTGGGCAGCCTCACCGAGCCTGCGTCCTGGGATGCGGGAGTCGCGTAACCAAGTCACTCAGGCACCGGGTGCCTCGCACCTGCCAAGCGCGGCGTGAACGTTTGCTGCCTCCAGGGAGGAAGGGATTTGTCCCCTTATTTAGGGAAAAGACCCTGGGGTGAGTGAGTGGCCGTGGGCCCTGCCTGGGCCGAGGGCCGGGTGCCGCGGTCTGAAGGCCCTTCCGGCTCCAGGGTCGCCAGGTAGCGCCCCCGGGGCCTGGCCTCGCCTGTGCCTGTGCTCCACTGCTCTCCGCGCCCCGCCTGCTGGCCTCCCAGCCCCTCTGGCTGCAGCTCAGTAAGTGTGGGTGAACACTTGCCGAGCGGTGGAGCTGGAACACAGACCTTTGCTGACTTGTATAAAATCCTGGACATGCCCTCGGGACTGGGGAAATGGGTGTCAGGGAAGGTTTTGGAGAAGATGGGACCTGGAGTTTATCCAAGGCTGGTAATGGTGCAGCCCGTCAGGCCACGTCCGCTCCCAAAAGGGCTGTGGCGAGCCTCCCGCGGGTGGCCTGTGTCTCTGAAGGTCTTCAGTACCAGCATGAAGCCGCAGTCCGTGGGTTTCAGAAGAGCCTGCTCAGCCCCGCCCAGCATCTGCTAGAGATTATGAAGTCGCCCCCTCCCCCATCGAGTGCTCCCGGTGTGCGTGCTCTCTGAACAGACGGGGGGGTTAAAGTGAGCTCCGGGGTTCTGTGCGATCTCTGAAGATAAGGAGTCCAGCTGGGGTTTGGAGCAGAATTCTTTGTGCTGCCGAGGCATTCCTGAGCGTCCAGAGGCACAGAGAGTCCCAGCTCGCCGTGGGGGCTGGGCCGGGGGTCCCGGGTGGATGGTGTTTCATTCACACACTCATTCATCCCCCACCGCTGGCAGAGAGGTGCTGGATTCCTCCTCGGGGCTGGTGTCTTGCCCAGGACTGAGAATACAGCAGTGAGAGAGGAAGGAAGAAAGGAAAAATCCAAACAAAACCCCAGCTTGTTTCTGCTCCAGAGCAGCCAGCCCTGTAGGGAACAGAGATGTAACCAAGTGTCTGAGAACCGAGTGCAAGTACCTGAGAGGTGCCAGGAGGGCGGACCACGAAGAAGCGAGAGGACCAGCGCTCATCCCAGGGGCCAGC
The DNA here is from genome assembly GCA_006410635.1 of Cephalophus harveyi. Classification (NCBI taxonomy): domain Eukaryota; kingdom Metazoa; phylum Chordata; class Mammalia; order Artiodactyla; family Bovidae; genus Cephalophus; species Cephalophus harveyi. The sequence goes on along the minus strand of SJYT01057685.1, from coordinate 35,013 downwards.
GGGGGGGCTTCCTGGAGGAAGCGGCGTTTGAGTCAGAGTTTAATGAAAGGTTCCCCTCCCGGTGGCTCAGAGGCCCGAGCAGTGCAGGAGACCCGGGCTCGATCCCTGGGTCGGGAAGGTCCCCTGGAGGAGGGCATGGCAACCCGCTCCAGTGCTCTTGCCGGAGAGCTCCGTGGACAGAGGAGCCTGGCGGGCTGCGGTTCAGGCGGCTGTAGAGTCAGGCATGCCCGAGGGGCTGACACACTTGGCGGGCGAGGAGGAGCTCGGGAGTGGGCGGCAGCCTGTGCCCAGTGGCGCGAGAGTGGCTGGCCCCAGGGCCCCAAGGAGTGAGTGAGTGAAGCAAAGGAACGGAGGGTGATGGGTGGCGGCGGGGCCGGGGGCCTGGAGCGAGGTCCTGGAGTGGACCACTTCGTTTCTGAGTGATCCCAGCCTTTGGGACGGCGAGGGGAGCGTGGCAATCCACGAAGCCGGGTTCCAGAGTTCTCTTTCTCTGCTTTCGGCTCAGCCACCAAGAGGAACTGAGAACCAGGTGGCAACTGTCATGTCAGGGTCACAGGGACCCCGTGGCCTTCCCGGGAGGGGGCGGTCTCATCCCTGGGGACCAGGACCGTTCATCCTACAGAGGGGGAAGGGGTGGAGTCAGGAAGCGCAGATTCCCCGGCTGGACCAATCGGCAGCATTTGGGGTCTATCTAGCTCCCCAGTGGCTCAGACGGTAAAGTGTCTTGCTTACAATGTGGGAGACCTGGGTTCGATCCCTGGGTAGGGAAGATCCTCTGGAGAAGGAAATGGCAATCCACTCCAGTACTCTTACCTGGAAAATCCCATGGACAGAGGAGCATGGTGGGCTACAGTCCATGGTGTTGCAAAGAGTTGGACACGACTGAGCGACTTCACTTTCTTTCACTAGCTCTCAAACGCTCCTAACGCCCCAGAAGAACACCCCACACCCATGAGGTGATCCCCTCCTCCCGTCTCCTGGCCCTTCTGCTTCCTGTCTCCACGGACCTGCCTATTCTGGATCTTTCATGTGGGTAGGATCCAGTGTACGTGGTCTCCATGCCTAACGCTGAGCGCTTCATGCCTTCCCTGAGTGCGGCGTTTTCTCGGCTCATCCACCGGTCGTTTCCTGGACCAGTACTTCGTCCCTTTTTGTGACTGGATAGTATTCCACTGCACAGCTAGACATTGATTTATCCATTTTTCTGCTTCTGTCAAAGCCCATCAGACTTTCCGCCCTGGGGGCAGCTTGCCTTCCTGCCGGGATCCTGTTGCAGGAGTGGGTTCACCTTCCCCACCCACGTGGCCTCCGCCAGCCTTACCCGGCCTCTCGTGCGCCAGCACAGGGCACGCGGGCTGCCTCTAGCCTCTGGCTGTTGTGCACTGAGTCTCAAAGGACAGCGTCCCAGCTCCGCGGGATCCCTGTCAGCCTGATGGTAGCTAAGCCGCTCCGGAGCCTTTTCCTGTTCTATTTGTTTGCTTTTGGCTGCGCTGGGTCTGCGCGGCCCTGCGGGCTTTTGCGGTGAGCAGGGCTGCTCTCCAGTTACCGGCGCGCCGGCTTTCGTTCCAGCGGCTTCTCTCGCGGAGCGCAGACGAGCGCCAGCAGCTTCAGTACCGCGGTTGCGGTGCGCAGGCTTGGTCGTCCCACGGCGTGTGGAGTCTTCCCCGGCCTGGGATGGAACCGGTGTCCCCTGCATCTGCAGGTGGATTCTTAACCGCTGGGCCAGCAGGGAGAGGACACGACTGAGCGACTTCACTTTCTTTCACTAGCTCTCAAACGCTCCTAACGCCCCAGAAGAACACCCCACACCCATGAGGTGATCCCCTCCTCCCGTCTCCTGGCCCTTCTGCTTCCTGTCTCCACGGACCTGCCTATTCTGGATCTTTCATGTGGGTAGGATCCAGTGTACGTGGTCTCCATGCCTAACGCTGAGCGCTTCATGCCTTCCCTGAGTGCGGCGTTTTCTCGGCTCATCCACCGGTCGTTTCCTGGACCAGTACTTCGTCCCTTTTTGTGACTGGATAGTATTCCACTGCACAGCTAGACATTGATTTATCCATTTTTCTGCTTCTGTCAAAGCCCATCAGACTTTCCGCCCTGGGGGCAGCTTGCCTTCCTGCCGGGATCCTGTTCCAGGAGTGGGTTCACCTTCCCCACCCACGTGGCCTCCGCCAGCCTTACCCGGCCTCTCGTGCGCCAGCACAGGGCACGCGGGCTGCCTCTAGCCTCTGGCTGTTGTGCACTGAGTCTCAAAGGACAGCGTCCCAGCTCCGCGGGATCCCTGTCAGCCTGACGGTAGCTAAGCCGCTATGGAGCCTTTTCCTGTTCTATTTGTTTGCTTTTGGCTGCGCTGGGTCTGCGCGGCCCTGCGGGCTTTTGCGGTGAGCAGGGCTGCTCTCCAGTTACCGGCGCGCCGGCTTTCGTTCCAGCGGCTTCTCTCGCGGAGCGCAGACGAGCGCCAGCAGCTTCAGTACCGCGGTTGCGGTGCGCAGGCTTGGTCGTCCCACGGCGTGTGGAGTCTTCCCCGGCCTGGGATGGAACCGGTGTCCCCTGCATCTGCAGGTGGATTCTTAACCGCTGGGCCAGCAGGGAGTCCCAGGGGCTTTTGTAGACGCCGCAGCCTGGCAGGTTCTGGGTGACGGGAAGGAAGACGGGCCCGGTGGGCCGTGGGCTCGCGGCCCCGCGTCCTGCTCCCTGCACCGCGTCTGGCCGCGGGCCCCTGGGAACATCCTGCCGGCCCTGTGCTGGTGAGTGCGATGCCCTGTGAGGCCCTGGCGAGTGCTGTTGGCAGAGGCCGTGTGGGCGGGAGAGGTGAGCCCGCTCCCGGAGCACGGATCAGTGCAGGAGGGCATGTTGCCGCCACGGCGGAAGGTCGGAGGGGTCTGGACAGACTCGCCTTGACGCTCGGGCGCTGGGCGGTTGCACGCCATTAGTGGCAGAGGCTGCAGCCGCGTCGGGGGAGGAGCCGCGGGTGGGTGGGCAGGTGCAGAGTCCAACCCGTGAGCACGTTGCCCTCACTGTTCGAGCACTGAGTGGTGGGCAGAGAGGCTGGCTGACCCCCCATGGGCGAGCATCCTGACCCCCCCCAGCTGTGCTCACACCAGTGCCCCCCAGAGGCCATTGCCTGCAGACCAGCCCACCCACTTCTCCCCAAAACCTCCGGGTCTCTGACCTTCCAGCCCTCTCCTAACACGCTGCTTGCCCTGTGCCCGGGAAGCATCATAGACTCGAATCTCCTGCCGCTTCTCAGCCGTGCAAAGTTGATGACAAACGCTGTTTGAAGCTCTATCGGGGGACCACCCCCCCCGCCCCGAAGTGGAGGCGGGGCTGGATCACGGCGCTGTGGTCCTGACACGCGAGGGTCACCAGCCAGCCGATGGATGGGGTGGGTGGAAATTGCACCTTTAGGAAACCATGACGTGCACGCGAGAAGGAAGGCTGAGCGGCTGCCCTGGAGGAGCGGCGGGATCAGCTTCCCTCCGCTGCGGTCTCGTCATGTACTGAATGGTGCAAACCCGCAGCTATTTTTTATTGTTTGGTAATACTTTTAAAATTTTGCAACAAGCCCATTCAGCGGGCAACCAGCGGACACATAAAAATCACGCTTGACGAAACGATGAATTTTGATTTCCTTTTCTCAAGAGAGTGGAGCATTTAACTCGGATCAAATAGGTGTGGATATTGAACTCCGGGTGGGGCAGTGGCTAGAGCACTGAGTGGGCAGGAAGCAGAGGGCATGACCATGGGCATGGCGCCAGCTGGTCGTCAGTGGGTGGTCATCTGGGAGCGGTCACCAGGGGGCGGTCTCCAGGGGGCGGTCACCAGGGGGCAGTCTCCAGGGGGCGGGCACCAGGGGGCTGGCACCAGGGGGCGGTGTCCAGGAGGTGGTCTCCAGGGGGCTGTCACCAGGGGGCGGTGTCCAGGGGGCGGGCACCAGGGGGCTGGCACCAGGGGGCGATCTCCAGGGGGCGGTAGCCTGGGGGCTGAAGGTAACAGCATAGACGCAGCTGCGGCCCAGGGACACGCAGGTCCGAAGCCTGTCGTTTTTTTCAAAGAGGACGTCTGTTCTTCAAATTTAATTTTGCTGTTTTTTTTTTTTCCATCCTGAGTCTTCTGCACACATCCTCAGAAGAAATTTCCAAGCCATCGAGTGACGCCTGTTTAGATTGGCTCCATCAGTCATCTGAAGCAAGAAATCAGTTAAATTAATTCCAAAAATGTTTTGATTTTTTAAAATCCAGTGGATAGACTGTAGGTAAAGCGTATGGAAGTTCATTGGAACAAATGTGGAACATCTGATGTACTGCCAATCCTGGTGCAAATTCAGTGAAAACAAAACAGACTCTTCAACACTGAAGTTTTGTTCGTTTTGAAAGTGATTACAAGGAGATGAATTTGGGAGGATCATAGCACTCTGCTAAAAACATGCAATATTTTGACTAAATTAAGCCAAAACTATGGTTTTTCCAGTAGACATGTACAGATGTGAGAGTTGGACCATAAGGAAAATTGAGCCCCCCAAAAATGATGCTTTTCAATTTTGGAAAAGACTCTTGAGAGTCCCTTGGACTGCAAGGAGATCAAACCAGTCCATCCTAAACGAAATCAACCCTGAGTATGCATTGGAAGGACTGATGCTGAAGCTGAATCTCCAGTACTTTGGCCACTTGATGTGAAGAGCCGACTCATTGGAAAAGACCCCAATGCTGGGAAAGATTGAAGGAGGAGGAGAAGGGGGTGACAGAGGATGAGATGGCTGGATGGCGTCACCGACTCGATGGAGACGAGTCTGGGCAAACTCCAGGAGAGAGCGGATGGCAGGGGAGCCTGGTGTGCTGCGGTCCACGGGGTCACAAAGAGCCAGACACGACTCAGCAACTGAACAAGAACAAAGAAACCAATGATTACTGGAGACGGGGTGTGATTTGCCCAAAGTTCCTCACTGCATTTAAGCCAGCTTGATGTGCAGCCAGTGAATATGGAAGGTGGAGTCCTTCAAATATATAGACATTTGTATATTTTTATATATTCGCACAAATATGCAGATTTATGAGTGAGTGAGTGAGTGAAGTCGCTCAGTCGTGTCCGACCCTTTGCGACCCCATGAACTGTAGCCTACCAGGCTCCTCCATCCATGGGATTTTCCAGGCAAGAGTACTGAGTGGGTTGCCATTTCCTTCTCCAAGAGATCTTCCCGACCCAGAAATTGAACCCAGGTCTCCCGCCTTGTAGGCAGATGCTTTACCGTCTGAGCCACCAGGGAAGTCACAAATACACAGAATAAAGTGAACCGCTGCGGTCGTCTCCAAGGCAGTGTGCAGTTAAAGGAAAAGTCCCTGCAGAATGTCAGTGTGTCCTTCCTCCTCTGCTGCTTCTCATCTGGGTTCAGGAATATTGGGGCCACTGAAGAGTTATCTGGGATGGTATTGGATGTTTTGGAAAAGGAGTCTTCTGCGGCTGATTGAAATTTGCTTGGACAGTTTTAAACAAAGGATTTGAAAAAAGGAGCCAAAGCATGTGAGCTTTTGAATCTTTCAAGAATCGTGATGATTGAAAACAAAGTTTGCCGAATCGAGGCTGCTGATACTGGTTGCTGTGAAAGCAAAAGGCGGCAACAGACACTTTTAACTCGAGGGCTCAGACAGCGCGTGAGATCTAATTTCAGTTTGTACAACTGTGCTTCGGAAAATCGTACTTGTGGGAAGAATGTTTTGAGGGTGCTTTTAGGTTTAATTGGATAAATTTATATCCTGAAGCTAAGTGGGACAAAATGGAGAGAGCTGTTCAAAAGAGTCATATGTGGAGACAACCCACTTGAATTTGTCCATAAATACATCTGCTGACAAAAGGTGTTCTGAACAGAGACGCACCTAGGAGAATATCTGGGCAGAAAACGTGCACATTTCAGCAAAACAAAATTAAACAAATAAAATCTGAGATTGCGAAAATCCTCCATCCCACAGAAACGGCATGGAGCTACCAGGTATCACAGCGTTTTTCAAGGACGCATTTTCTCAAATAAAAATGCTAGGGCTTACCTGTTGGCTCAGACGGTAAAGAACCTGCCTGCAAGGCAGGAGACCTGGGTTTTCCTCCTGGGTTGGGAAGATCCCCTGGAGTAAGGGAATGGCCACCCACTCCAGCATTCCTGCCTGGAGAATCCCATGGACAGAGGAGCCTGGCGGGCTACATACAGTCCATGGGGTCACAAAGGGTCAAATACTACTGAGCAGCTAACACTTTCGCTTTCTTTTTTTCACAGAGAAAGGGCTAGTGAAGGCCTCGAGGAACTCAAATGGATTCACATAAATTTGAATGATTTGCCAGAAATTTTAAACATAAAAAATAAGAGCAAATTGGAATAAACACCAGTGACGCACGTTAGAACGTGTTGCTGAGAAGGGTGATGGACCAAGGATTATAAACACACGCACTTCATTTCACTTTAACCTGCTCAGTTATGTTTCCCTATGTTTAGAAAGCATTTTAGTTTCGGAAGTAGTTGTGGAATCAAACTATTTCGCAGCGCCTGCACTACAATGCGACTAACCGGCAGGTGCGTGCGCACAGCCAGCCCGGGCAGCTTTGGTTCCGGCCAGTTCCCTGCTGCGGTGGTGTCCGTGTTTATAGTCCCTGGTTCAGGGCCAGGCGCTCGGCTCAGCTCCTCAGCCATGTGGATCTCTAACACCGGTGTTTATTTTAACTTGATCTTAAAAAGTATGCTTTCTTCATGACATTGCTGCCAAACGGTCAAGTTTTCGGGAATGAACTCCGCTTTCCCGAGGCCCCCTCTGGCCCTCTCTCTGTGAGCCCTTGTGTTTTCACTCCAGGCACAGCCTCTTGACGCAGCTTCCCAGGTAAAGGGCCCGCCCCCCGTCAGTGCAGGAGACGCGCGTTCTGTCCCTGGGTCAGGAAGATCCCCTGGAGGAGGAAATGCCAACGCACTCCAGGATTCTTGCCTGGAGAATCCCACGGACAGAGGAGCCTGGCGGGCTACAGTCCGCGGGGTTGCAGGAGTTGGACATGACTGAAGCAGCTGAGCACGTGCTCTTGAGAGAGGCTGGGGGGACGGATCCGCGTCCCCACAGCCAGGCTCAGGGAGAGAGGGGGTGTTGGCCTCGCCACCCTCTGCATCGTCTGGGGAGCATCTCCATGTAAGCTCGGTCTCTGCACCGTGTCCCCAGGGGAGCAGGCCCCTTCGGGTCAGACAAGCCTCGCCACGTGTCTCTGTAGCCAGGACCCCACGGCCTCCAGACGCACTTGAAGGGATGAATGAATGAATGATCGGCCTCCCGCCTCAGGGGCTCTTGCTGGCGCCCTCCCCCGCCTCTGTCCCCCAGGCCCCTGCAGGTGCTCCTCGTCTGGGGGCCAAGTGGGCTTCTGTCCAGGCAGCTGGAGACCTCCACCCCCAGGAAGCCAGCTCCACGAGGGGTCCCCTGATGCTCCCTCCAGGCGCAGACCCTGACACCCCACAGAGTAGGATCCCATCTTCCCCTCCCAGAGGCCTCTGTCTGCAGGGGTGCCACAGGCCCGCACAGAGCCGGCATCCCTGGGGAGGTCCCCGCGGCCTCTGCTTTCTGGACTCCGGCCTGACTCAGCCTCTGCTCTGCTGCCTCCTTCTTCTTGCAGGGAGTAGGCTCTGGCCCTTTCCTCTGCGCCCAAGTGCACGGGAGAGGGTGGCCGCCAACCTTAGGTTTGGGGGGAACGTAGGGCTATGGTGCTGGAGAAGACTCTTGAGAGTCCCTTGAACTGCAAGGAGATCCCACCAGTCCATCCTAAAGCAGATCAGTCCTGGGTGTTCATTGGAAGAACTGATGTTGAAGCTGAAACTCCGATACTTTAGCCACCTGATGGGAAGACCTGACTCATTTGAAAAGACCCTGATGCTGGGAAAGATTGAGGGTGGGAGAAGAGGGGGACGACAGAGGATAAGATGATTGGATGGCATCACTGACTCAATGGACATGAGTTTGGGTAAACTTCGGGAGTTGGTGATGGAGAGGGAGGCCTGATGTGCTGCGGTTCATGTGGTCGCAAAGAGTCGGACACGACTGAGCTACTGAACTGAACTGAACTGAACTGAGGGCTGGTTGCTCTGGGCCAGCTGTCTGACTTGCTCTGAGCTTCTGGTGACAAAGGATGGAGCCGGCCTCAGGACAAAGGGGCCTCAGGGCCTTCCAGAGGGCAGGCGGGCCTGGATCTCGGATGGGGGCTGGGGGAGGACCGTGCCCCTCGGTGCGGGCCCCTGCGAGGATGGAGCAGGCAGGTGTCCAGCTGGTGTGGCCGTGGGGCCTGGACCCAGCCTGGCTCTTTCCTGCTCTCAGAGCCCGGAGCTCACCCAGGCTCCTGCTGCGGCAGCAGAGGGCAGGGCCTGAGCTGCGGAGACCATCTCTGGGAGGTGGAGGGCGGAGGTGGGGACGTGGCGTCTACAGCTCTTGCCGGCCGGCCTGCTGGTCTGTGGGAGGCCTGCCGGGGTGACTCATCGGAGCTGAGCGGAATGGGGCCCAGCTGTTCCCAGAGCCGCCGGGAGGTCCCTGTGTTGCAAGCCGAGTGGGAAGCGGGCAGGCCGGCACTCCCACCTGCTGACCTCCCTGGGAAAGGCTGCCCCGGGCCCCGGACCGGGGGTCCAGGCTGCGGTGCTCGGCCCTGAGAACCTGAGCCTCTGGGTGCCAGATCCCGAAGATCCTGGGTGCACAGCATGACCAGGCCCATGGTTGGGTCTGCAGAGCTGGACCACGCTGGCTGTCCCTCCTTATATGGGGGCCTGCGATGAGGAAACCCAGGTGCCCAGAAAATCAAGTAACAGGCCCAAGGTCCCGAGGTCCCTGGGGCTGGAGCCCAGAGTTTTCTGAGAACCCACCACTGCTGTCTGCCCTGGGAGCTGTGGTCCAACCCAGGTGGCAAATGCCGGGGAGGGGCCGGTGCCCCCTCCAGACACACGACGGAGGATGCTTCTACCCCCGAGCAGGAGGCAGCCTCTGGGAGCTTCTGTCCCCAGCCCCTGGCAGACCTGCCCCTGATCAGAATCAATGGGTCTTGTGATGTTCGAGGCTCCAGCCCTCCAGGGCTGCAGGAGCCCACTCCCCATCGTGAGCCGTGAATGCCCAGGCTGGACACCGGATCCCAGATGTCCCTGTCCACACCCGAGCTCACACTCGGGAGCTGCCCCCCACCAATCCCAGGTCCACCCCTGACCCTGTCCTTGCCTTCTCTCCTTCCCTGTGAAGTCCCCGGTGACTCCGGGCTCGCGGCCGCCTTGCTCGAACCTCCACGTCCACGGCGCCGCGGCTCCTCCTCTGTGCCTGCGTCTCCTCTTACAAGGACGCCGGTCATCGGGGTGAGGGCCATCCTGACCCAGGAGGAGCGTGTCTCCGGCCTTATGTCTGCACAGACCCTGTTTCCCAGAGTCACAGTCTGAGGTTCTGGGTGGTCACACATTTGAGGGGATGTTAGTCTACCTGCTGCTGCTGCTGCTAAGTCGCTTCAGTCGTGTCCGACTCTGCGACCCCACAGACGGCAGCCCCCCAGGCTCCCCTGTCCCTGGGATTCTCCAGGCAAGAACACTGGAGTGGGCTGCCATTTCCTTCTCTTACTTTCTTACGAAGAAGCGGAGTCAGTCAGAGGACGCAGGAAGCAAGGCTCCCTCGGCTTCCTGCTTGCGGGCCCCTGGCCGACAGGTGTGTTAACATTACGTGGCTGGATCCTCGTGACACACGAGGCATCATTGTTTGCACACCATTGAGACTTTCCGCGTGTTTCCACTCAGCTGTCTATGCGCGCCGTCTCTGCTTACACACACCCTTCCCCTGGGGCACGTCGGGCACGCCTGGAATCCACCCTTGAGGATTTCCCGCAGAGACAGTCTGATGCTGGCAACTTTCTCCACTTTCATGGTCCTGAAAATGTGTTTATTTGGCCCTCATTCTTGGAAAACGTTTCCCTGGGTGTGTTTTTTCAGGTCACGGAGGTGGCCTTTCGCGGGCTTCTGGTTTTCATTCCTGCTGGACAAGCCAGCTGTCAGCGCTGCTCGCCAGAAAGCGGGCTGGCCCCTTCTTTGGCTGCTTTTCAAAGACGTTTGATCTTTGAACACCACGGGGGTCGGGGGTCCCGACCTCCGCACCGTTCAAAATTCACGTAACTTTTGACCTCCCCAAAGCTTGAGTACTCATAGCTTACTGCTGGCCGAATCGTGATACCTCAGTCAATTACGTGTATTTTGTATATCATAGGTACTGTATATGGTATTTTTTTAAAAAATAAAGAAAGCTAGGTAAAGAAAATGGCATTCAGGAACTTGTAAGGAAAAGAAGATGCATGCAGAGTACGGGACTGTGTTTAGCCGTACCGTAAGGCTGTATCATCTGTTTACAGGATGAGTCAGCTGCCAGGACTGACATCAGTGCTGTCTTACATGATACAAAGCACAGTACATGCCATGTGCACTACTAGAATTGGACATCGAAAATGAAAAGATCATGTGACAAAATCATATTTTTATAGGCGTAGCGACTCATGCGTTGATGACAAAGAGGCAACCGTGCCGTTCTGTTCTGGCCACCTTGTAGCATCAACACAACCGCTTCACGTGGCCTAGCCCCACGCTCGCGAATTTCTTTTGCTTGTTTTTGTTTAGTTGCTAAGTTGTGTCCAGCTCTTTTGCCATCCCAGGGACTGTAGCCTGCCAGGCTCCCCTCTCTGTCTGTGGGATTTCCCAGGCAAGAAGAGTGGAGCGCATTGCCATTTTCTTCTCCGGGGGAACTTCCCAATCCAGGGATCAAACCCACGTCTCCTGCATTGGCAGGCAGATTCTTTACCATCTGAGCCATCAGGGAAGCCCCAGCACTAACGAATGGATCAGTATAAAATGTTTACGACATACAGGGAATTACCTGGGTGTCCAATGGTTAGGACGCAATGTTCTCACTGCTGTGGCCTGGGTCCTATTTCTGGTTGGGGAGCTAAGATCCTTCAGCCGTACAGTGTCCCTGCCCCCCAAAATGTTTATGACATACAGTTCAGTTCAGTTCAGTCACTCAGTCGTGTCTGATTCTTTGCAACCCCATGGACTGCAGCACGCCAGNACCTGGGTGTCCAATGGTTAGGACGCAATGTTCTCACTGCTGTGGCCTGGGTCCTATTTCTGGTTGGGGAGCTAAGATCCTTCAGCCGTACAGTGTCCCTGCCCCCCAAAATGTTTATGACATACAGTTGAGTTCAGTTCAGTCACTCAGTCGTGTCTGACTCTTTGCGACCCCATGGACTGCAGCACGCCAGGCCTCCCTGTCCATCAGCAACTCCCAGAGCTTACTCAAACTCATGTCCATGGAGTCGGTGATGCCATCCAACCATCTCATCCTCTGTCGTCCCCTTCTGCTCCTGCCTTCAATCTTTCCCAGCATCCGGGTTTTTTCCAATGGGTCAGTTCTTTGCATGAGGTGGCCAAAGTATTGGAGTTTTAGCTTCAGCATCAGTCCTTCCAATGAACATTCAGGACTGATTTTCTTTAGGATGGACTGGTTGGACCTCCTTGCAGTCCAAGGGACTCTCAAGAGTCTCCAGCACCACAGTTCAAAAGCATCAATTCTTTGGCGCTCAGCTTTCTTTATAGTCCAACTCTCACATCCATACATGACTACTGGAAAAACCATAGCTTTGACTACATGGATCTTTGTTTGCAAAGTAATGTCTCTGCTTTTTGATATGCTGTCTAGGTTGGTCATAGCTTTTCTTCCAAGGACCAAGTGTCTTTTAATTTCATGGCTGCAGTCGCCATCTGCAGTGATTTCGGAGCCCCCACCACAAAAAATAAAGTCTGTCACTGTTTCCACTGTTACCTCATCTATTTGCCATGAAGTGATGGGACCGGATGCCATGATCTTAGTGTTCTGAATGTTGAATTTTAGGCCAACTTTTTTACTTTTCTCTTTCACTTTCATCAGGAGGCTCTTTAGTTCTTTGCTTTCTGCCGTAAGGGTGGTGTTATCTGCATATCTGAGGTTATTGATATTTCTCCTGGCAGTCTTGATTCCAGCTTGTGCTTCATCCAGCCCAGCATTTCACATGATGTACTCTGCACATAAGTTAAATAAGCTGGTGACAATATACAGCCTTGAGGTACTCCTTTCCTGATTTGGAACCAGTCTGTTTTTCCATGTCCAATTCTAACTGTTGCTTCTTGACCTGCATAGAGATTTCTCAGGAACTAAGATCCTATAAGCCATATGGTGTATCCTCCCCACAAAATGTTTGTGACATACAATATTACAGTCATATTTATATACAGTCATATTTATAATACAATATTGGAAATACTGTTACATTAAAAAACACGCCCCTGATGGTAGGTTGATTCTGTTTCTGGGGCACCTCCAATTAGGAGAGAGAGAGGGAGAGAGAGGTACACTGTAGTGTAAGGCAAACTTTTTGGAAGCGAAGTTATAAAACAGTAAGAAATCAAACACACTATCTATTTGACATTAACTATCACTTACTAGGTAAGGGTCGACTAGCATCCACGTAGGTTTTATGCATTCATGACATGCGTAACTTTTTCTTAAATTTTTTTTGCTATTTCTAGGCTATGCAGTTTGTCTGTGAGTTTTTTCATATTGTCCCGAGTCCATGTATCCATCCATCCACCCATCCACCCATCTACCCATTCATCCATCCATCCATCTTCCCATCCATCTATCCACCCATCCATCTATCTATCATCCACCCACCCATCCAGGTATCCACCCATCCATCCATCCATCCACCCACTCATCCATTAGAATTGCTAGAACATATTTAAGCTCTATTTTTAATTTTTTGAGACCCGCTGTACTATTTTTCATGGTGACAGTGATAATTTACAGCTAGCAGCAAAGAGTTCCCTTTTCCCAAAGTCCTTGCCAATGCTGTTTCGTGTCCTTCGGGCAGTAATCATTCTAACAGGTGTGAGGTGGCATCTCGTGGCGTTGACTTGCATTTCTCTGATGATTTGTGATATTGAACATCTCTACATGGACTTGTTGGTTCTTTGTATATGTCTTCTTTGGGAACATGTCTATTCAGTTACTCTGCCAATTTTTAAACCAAATCACTGATTTCCGTTACTGAGTCGCACGTGTTCTGGATATAATTTAGCTGTTAGCCCTGTCTCAGGGACACAGTTTGCAGATGTCTGCTCCTGCTCCGCACGCGGCCGCCTCACTGTGCGGGTGCCGCTCTGGGGTGCAGAGTTTAGTGTGAGGCGCCTCTACTTGCTCATTGTTGCTTTTGTTGCTTTTGCTTTTAGTGTCAAATCCAAAGTCTTTCTTCAACGTCTTCCGAAGTCCTGTTAACGTTGATATTTTGACATCTTACCATGAATTATGAATGTTTTTAATGGCATCTGCAAGGGTGAATCCTTTCCAGAATATTTTTAGTTAACTTGGCTCAGGGCCATCAAAGGAACCTCTGCGTGCGTCAGTCACAGCCTTACAAAATTTATTTCTTAAATAATGAGACTTGAGACGACTCCCCAATTCGTGGGCTACAGAGCGGATGCGGTGTTAGCAGCCGTGGAAACGACACTGACCTCACTGCACGTCATCAGGCCCATCGGAGCTCTTGGGTGGTCAGGAGCGTTGTCAAAGAGCAGTCCTATTTTGAAAGGAATCTTTTTTTTTTTCTGAGTAGTAGTTCCCAAAGATGGGATTAAAATGTTCCTCAAGCCGTACTGTAAACAGGTGTGATGTCACCCAGGCTTTCTTGTGCCAGGTACGGAACACAGGCAGGGTAGAGCTCGGGTCACTCTTAAGGGCCCCGGAATCCCCACTGGTGCTGAGCACTGGCCTCAGCTTCAGGCCCCCAGCCGCGCTAGCCAACACGAGAGTCAGCCTGCCCCCTGAAGCTTAGGGGCCAGGCAGTGACTTCTCCGCTCTGGCTGTAAAAGCCCAGGCTGGCATCTTCTTCCAGGGGAGGCGGCTTCCTCTCCACTGAGCGTCTGCTGCCCAGGGCCGCCTCCCCCGTGGACAGTCTGAGCAGGGTCTTCTCGATGACTTGCTGCGGCCCCGTCAGCACTTGCTTCTTCGCCTGCCCTGGCACGTTAGGAGGCGGCTCCTCCCCCGAACCCTCACGAGCCAACCCTGCCAGGTTCCGAGTTTTCTTCTGCAGCCTCCTCACCCCGCTCAGCCTTCACAGAACTGAAGAGATTAGGGTCCTCCTCTGGATGAGGCTTTGGCTTAAGGGAGTGTTGGGCCGGTCTGATCCTCTGTCCAGACCACCCGAACTTCCTCCGTACCAGCAGGAAGGCTGCCGCTCTTTCTTATCATTCGTGTGGTCCCTGGAGCAGCACTGTTAATTTCCTTCAAGAGCTCTCTTTGCCTTCACACCTTGGTTAGCTGTTTGGTGCAAGAGGCCCAGCTCCAGGCCTGTCTCAGCCCTGACACGCCTTCCCCACTGAGCTCCGTCACGTCTAGCTTTGATTTAAAGTGAGAGACGAGCGACTCTTCCTTTCCCTTAAACACTCGGAGGTCATGGCAGGTTCTTAATTGACCAAATGCCACTAGTGTTGCGTCTCGGGGTAAAGGGAGGCCGGATGAGAGGGAGAGAGGCGGGGGAGCGGCCAGCTGGTGGAGCTGTCAGAACACACACGTTTGTCAGTTCAGTTCACTGCCTTATGTGGGTGCAGCTCACGGCTTCTCAGATGACGACAAGAGTAACACCAGAGGTCACAGGTCACCATAACGGATCTAACAAGAATGAAAATGTTTGAAACACTGGGAAAATTCCCAAAATGTGACACCGAGACAGGAGTGAGAAAATGCTGTTGGGAAAATGGAACCAATAGACTTGCCTGACACAAAACTTCAATTGGTAAAAAAATGAAATATCTGTGATGTACAATAAATTGAGCTTTGTCTGCATTGGAAGACTCTCCTGTCTCTATTGTGTGTGTTTGGCTCCTTGGCTGTAAGCGAATAGATCACATACATATGGTTTATCTTGGGATTCTCAGTTCTCGTCTCTGGGTTCGTGTGTCTGCTTTTTATACCAGCGCCATACTGTTTTGATCACTATAGTTTTGCAACATAATCTGAGAGCAGGAAGTGTGGCTCCTCCAGCTTGTTTTCTTTCTCGGGGTTGCTTTGGGGACTTCCTTGGTGGGCCAGTGGTTAGGAGTCTGCCTGCCAGTGCAGAGGGCACAGTTTAATCCCTGGTCCAGGAAGATTTCACGTGCTGAGAGGCAGCTCAGCCGCGACCGTCGAGCCCGCGTGCTGGCACTACAGAAGCCCAGCGGCCCTAGCGCCGCGCACCACAGCAAGGGCGAGGCCGCCAGGACGCGAGGCCTGTGCACCCGCCTGAGAGGAGGCCCCTCCTGCTGCAAGCAGAGGAAGCCCAGGCACAGCCACAGGCCCGGCACAGCGGGGAAGGCAGAACCGCTTTGGTTTTCTGGTTTCATAAAAATTAGGGTTGCTTTTTATTCTGTTTCTGAGCTGTGCCACAAGGCCCGTGGGATGTTGCCTGATCAGGGATTGAATCTGGGCCATGGGAGTGAAAGCCTGGAACCCTGACCACTAGTCTACAAGGGGGCTTCCCTGGTGTTTTTGTGTTTTTTAAAAAAATGATTGCTGCTTTATTTTATTTTCAAACGTAGCATTTTATTTTAGCATTTTTAGATCGTTGTGCATGGCATACGGGATCTTAGTTCCCTGACCAGGGACGGGACCCGTGGCCCTGTGGTGGCGGCATAGGCTTAAACCCTGGCCCAGGGCAGTCCCTGTTGGTTCTATGTCTATGGAAAATGCCATTGCAATTGTACTGAATCTGCAGATTGCTTTGGGTAGCAGGACATTTGAACCACACAAATCCTTCCAATCCATGAGTGTGGAATATCTTTCCATTTATTTGTATCTTCTTTAATGTCAAGGAAAATTATTTAAAGGTTGAAAAAAAAAAAGCTGTCCTTTTAAAGTCATCTTGGGGCATTATTCAAGGGCACGCAAGGAGTGTTCTTACTGGGGAAGGTGCCCGTGAACTTTGCTCTTTACTGTAATTAAGAGTCCGGACTTTGTGATGTTATGTTAACTCAGGGGCTTGCATGCGGCAGAAGGTGGCCCCCGGGGTCACGGTTCTCTTGCCTGTGGGACCCTGGTCTGTGTCACCTCTAACTTACCTGTCCTGATCCTCAGACTGCTTCACCCTCTCTTTGGTTCATGTGTTAATGAGCTCATAAATTGTTGATACAAATTCATTTTATATTTGTGTGACAGCCTGGCTTCCGGTCTGAGAGTCAGGCTTGGATAGCCTCAAAGAACGCTGAGCCACCGCTGCGGGTCCTGTGTGCAGGCCACAGGCTGGTGTCGGGGGTCTCCAGCCAGACCAGAGCCCCTGGTCTGCGGCTCCCCTGCAGCCAGCTGCCCTGTCCCGCGGGGCCCCTTACCCCACTGGGCTAGGGTTCTCCTAAGGACCAGATGGGGCCCTGCTAAGCTCTGGAGGAACGATTGTGATAACCACACTAGGAGTGAACCTCGGTCTCTGTGGCCTCCACAGACAACAGGGAGGGCTTCACTTAAAACTGGGGGAGGGGATCAAAGAGCCCCCCCCGCACCCCCCACCCCCCGTGGACCCTTACCTGTGGGTGCTCCTCAGAGCTGAGCCCCCAGACCCGCGGCCCTGGGCCTCTGGCGTATCAGGAACCGGCGCTCTGAGTGCTGCTGAAACGGCTTTATGAGCGGGAACTTGCACGCCGCTCGAGGCTCGCCTGAAGGGGTCTGTCACGGCTCGAATGTGACCACTGACGTCACCACGCTTGGCTTTAGGCCAGCTTCTTCATCTGGAAGAGAACTCGCCCTTCTTAGCGGGGACCCTCTAATCCCCCCACGCCCATCTGCTTTCTGTCCTGACGGATTCGCCTCTCCGGGACGTTCTATGTGGATGCGGTCATCTAATCCAGGGGCGTTGCTGGCTGTCGGGAGCAGGGAGGCTGTGAACGCCGCTCAGGAGGCCCCTGGTGACCCTGCCCGGGGGGCGGGGACCTCAGACCCCCAGCCACGGCTCCGGGACAGCCACACCCGCCATCCTGCGCCCCGCGGGCATTTCCTGGGCACCAGCCCCGGGCTCAGCTCCAGGTCGGGATTGGGAGATGCCCATGAACAAGGGACACGTGTGCCCACCTGCCCTCGAGGCCCAGCCCAGCGGGGGAGCAGTGGCCCTTCGCTCGGGGGGTGGGGGCTGTATCGGGGCGGTGGTCCTTCACCTCCGGTCACTGTGGGCCGCCCCTTGGCAGAGGGCCGCTCGAGAGGTGCCCCCTGAGGTGGACCCTGGCCTGCGTGGGGCACCGTCTGTTTGCATTCAGCCTCCGCCCGGCCAGGGTGACGTCACCGGAGCTCTCGGCCTGGCAGGTGCTGGCGGCCGGCCGGCCCCTGGGACAGCTCAGGCCGGGGCCCTGCTTGGGGGCGGGGGGGACCAGGGCCTGGCTTCGAGGGCAGGGGTGAAGCTGCACACCCTCCCGCAGCCCCGCGCTGCCTTCTTGTCGCTCAAGGGCCGTCAGCGCACCAGGCCGGCCGGGCTCTGTGCACGGGCCCAGCCGTGTGGGGAGGCCGCCCCGTTCCTCAGGGACTTATCCGCTCCTGCTGCCGGTGACCGCAGAGCAGGGCAGGGCCCCTGGGGCCGCTGGGCCGAGAGTCCAGGCCGCGAGGGGCTCGGGCCAGGCCCCGCCGCCTCCTGAGATCCCCAGTTCCAGCCTCGACGCTGGGGTTCTGACAGTTACTAACCGCCCCCATCCCCACCCTGTGCCAGCTCAGGGAAGCGGCCGGGCACCTTTAAACCTCCCAGCGTTCCCGTCCCCACCGTCCAGGCGAGGGAACTGGCTCAGGGGCCTCAGGAGAACCGGAGGCTGAGACACACGTCCTGCCGCCCTGAAGACTGCGCTCTTGGCTCTGCCCACGGGCCGGCGGCTACTGCCTCGGGTCAAGGGACCTGGACACAGGTCCTGAGCCCGTGGCCCGCTTGCACGGGAGGCCTGGGGGCCCAGCAGCTCCGAGTCGCCGTCGCCGTCTCCTCCCCTTGCAGAGTGTGTGCGTGTTGGGGCAGCGTGACACTCCCTGGCAGCTCGCAGGAGGGCTGGGTGAGATGACAGGTGTCCTGGAGCCTGGATTTGAAGATGGGGGGGAGGGGGCGTGGCGGGGGACAGTGGGGAAGGGCCGGGCCCCCGCAGGCCACGGCGTCTCCAGGTGAGCGCCAGGGCTGGGAGCGGTGGTCGGAGGCTGTCAGGTCCGGGCTGGCGGGGGCGTGAAGTCGGGCCGGGTGGGTGGACGGAGCCCACCTCCCAGGCCCGCTGCCCCTCCCACCGGCGCCTCCTCCCTGACTGGCCGCAGGCTAACAGACGTGTCTGCTCAAGGCAGGGGCATCTCCCTGGCGCCCAGAGGAATCTCTGAGGGCCTTCTGGGGAGAGCGCCTTACAGTGTGGTCGCAGCGGAGGCGGGTCCTGGGGACCCAGGGGCGGTGCCGCCTTTCCTGCCTGCTGCTCAGGTTCTGAGTGCCTGGAGCCAGGCCCCCGGCGGCCCTGCCACGTGCCCCTGCTCACTGCGGGCTCTTTCCACTGATGAGTGTTTTCATTCCTACAGTCGTTGTGATGCTCCCGCTCAGAGGCCTTTTCTGTGTGCGCCACCGGGGGTGAGGGGGCCGTGCCTGACACGCTGTCCTCCCTGTTCTGTCAGCCCGCAAGGCAGCCCCCAGGCTGGTGAGACGTCCGCCGGCTGTTGCAGGGACAGATATACTTGGGATTCTTTTTTTTTTTTTTATATATTTATTTAGCTGCGCCGAGTCTTAGTCACAACATGCAGGATCCTGGTCTTTGTTGCAAAAACCCATCTAGATCCTGGCTCGCCCCTTCCCTCTTAGGAGCGGACGCTCAGAGCCGAAGTCTGAGAGGCTCCTTCCCGGGCTTGACTCCCCTGCGTTGGCCGCTGAATAAAGCCCATCTCTCAGCTTTTAGAGTGTGCGTCACTTTAGGTGACCGCTTCAAGTGTAGCGAGTTGAGTAGTTCAGTTCAGCTCAGTCGCTCAGTCGTGTCTGACTCTTTGCGACCCCATGGACTGCAGCACGCCAGGCCTCCCTGTCCATCACCAACTCCCGGAGTTTACCCAAACTCATGTCCATCGAGTTGGTGATGCCATCCAACCATCTCATCCTCTGTCGTCCCCTTCTCCTCCTGCCTTCAATCTTTCCCAGCATCAGGGTCTTTTCCAATGAGCCAGCTCTTTGCATCAGGTGGCCAAAGTGTTGGAGTTTCAGCTTCAGCATCAGTCCTTCCAATGAACACCCAGGACTGATCTCCTTTAGGATGGATTGGTTGGATCTCCTTGCAGTCCAAGGGATTCTCAAGAGGCTTCTCTAACACCACAGTTCAGAAGCATCAATTCTTCGGCACTCAGCTTTCTTTATGGTCCAACTCTCACATCCATACATGGGGTTGAGTAGGGTCTCCCCAAAGACGTGCTCCCCACCCCCTGAACATCAGATGGGACCTTATGTAGGAATAGGGTCTTGGCAGGTGTGATTAGTTAAGGCTCTGGAGGTGAGATGGCCCTGGATTTAGGGTGAGTCCTTATGGAAGAAGAGAGGCTCATGGAGACATAAAGCAGAGGGTCACGTGAGGATGAACGAAGACTAGGGTGACGCGGCCACAAGCCAGGGCCTCCTGGGGCTGCCCAGGGCTGGAGAAGGCAGGAAGGTCACTCCCCGGAGCCTCTGGAAGGAGCACACTCCTGTGACACTTGGATCTCAGGCTTCTGGCGTCCAAGCTGGGAGAGATGACGGTCTGTTGAATGAACGTCTTTGCTTCCAGCCCCTCACATATGGTCACTTGTTACAGCAGGCCCAGGACACTCATGGGCCATTTCAGTCACCTCGTGGGGGAAAGGGATTGTTCTAAATGCCTTCCCTGGGGCTTCTCATGAGTTTGAGTAAACTCCGGGAGTTGGTGAAGGACAGGGAGGCCTGGCGTGCTGCAGTCCATGGGGTCCCAAAGAGTCGGACAGGACTGAGGGACTGGACTGAACTGAACTGAACTGGGGCTTCCCTGGTGGTCCAGTGGTTAAGATGTTGCCTTCCAGTGCAGGGGGTGTGGTTCAAGCCCTGGTCAGAGAGCTAAGATCCCCCCACACGCTGCATGGCCAAGAAAGCAAAACACAAAACAGAAGCAATATTGCAACAAATTCGGTATAAAGACTTTGAAAATGCGGTTGCTTGATTTTTTTTTAAATGAAATTCCCTCAGTTGTGTCCGACTCTTTGTGACCCCATGGACTATACAGTCCATGGAACTCTCCAGGCCAGAATACTGAGTGGGTAGCCTTTCCCTTCTCCAGGGGATCTTTCTGACCCAGGGATTGAACCCAGGTCTCCTGTGTTGCAGGGAGATTCCTTACCCTCTGAGCCACAGGGGAAGCCCAAGCATCCTGGAGTGGGCAGCCTCTGCCTTCTCCAGCAGATCTTCCCTGTTGATGCTGTTGTTCAGGTGCTCGGTGGTGTTTGACTCTCTGGCCCCACGGACTGCAGCACGCCAGGCTCCTCTGTCCTCCACTAACTCCCGGCGCTTGATCAGACTCATGTCCATTGTGTCGATGATGGCGTCCAACCATCTCATCCTCTGTTGCCCCCTTCTCCTCCTGCCCTCAATCTTTCCCAGCATCAGGGTCTTTTCCAATGAGTTGGCTCTTCTCATCAGGTGGCCAAAGGCTTGGAGCTTCAGCTTCAGGATCAGTCCTTTCAATGAATATACAGGACTGATCTCCTTTAGGATGGACTGGTTGAATCTCCTTGCAGTCCAGGGGACTCTCAAGAGTCATCTTCAGCACCACAGTTTGAAGGCATCAACTCTTTTACGGTTGAGGCGCTCAGACTGCTATATGGTCCAGGTCTCACATCCATACATGACTACTGGAAAAACCGTAGCTTTGACTAGACGGACGTTTGTTGGCAAGGTAATGTCTCTGCTTTTTAAGATGCTGTCTAGGTTTGCCATAAAGTGGCCACATCAAAAAATCTTTACAAAATAGGTTCCAGCCTCCCCACCAGCTGCTCCGCAGGTCCCTGGCCGTGGGTGTTCTCAGTGAGCCCTTCACGGAGCAGCAGGCAGGCTCAGAGATGCTGGGAAGAGGTTGCTGAGTCCCAGCCCACGTGTGTTTGGCCTCAGGCGATGAGCTCAGCCTGTTTTGCCCATGGATTTCACAGGGACTCAGGGCGGATGGTGTGGGTCCCTCTGGTCTCCAGCCTCTGCTGTCTCCCTGCATTCACAGGGTCCCTCCTGGTGCCTCCACTGGCTGGTCCCTCGCCCCCCACCGCCGCCGCAGGACCTGGTTGGGTGAGGTGTTGTCCCTTCTCTGTGCTGGAGATGGCACCATTCCTGGCGCTAAGCAACCAAGACACAAACCTGGACTGTGGCCCCTGCCATGGGCTGGGCTGCCCGGGCCTGCCTGGGGGGAGGGCCTCTGGGGCCTGGATGGGCCTGTCCTCCTGGTCTTTTTGTGATGGCCGCAGGGCTGCCCCAGATCTCCAGGGACCCTGTCTCAGCAGATCTGGGGGCTTCCCAAGCTTCTCTGGGTGCAGCTGGTCTGGGTCCTGGCAGCGTCTGCGTCTCTCGGGTCAAGATCCAAAGCCCTCCACGCCCGTGTAATCCCAAATAAAGGCAGCGCTAACCCATTAAATGCGTGTGAGCATGACTAGTGGGGTTTGGTTTTGCCCTAAATGTTGCCTATTCCCCTAGAAGCTCTTGTTGCTACATTTTGCCCATCGGTTCTGAGGGGTCCAGGCAGGGCCTGCTCTGCCTCGCAGGAGCAGAGGCCTTGTCTCCCCTGAGCTGGCTGCCCGCCTGCCGCCCTCTGCCCAGTCCCAGGCCCGTGGGCTCCCCTGAGGTGGACGGAACGAGCTGCCAGCTCCCTTCTCTGCCTGCAGGCGGGCTTTGGGTGCCCTTCCCCGCTGGGGGCTGCGTCCACCCTCTTCTCTCTGCTTCTTTCTTCTCCTCCCCACCGCTCATTTTTTATTGTTATGAGAGTTTTCAAACATTCATCATTTCAAACAAAAAGGGAAAGAAAAGAGACCTATGCCGGCCCACGTGGCCGCCACCTGGACTCGGCAATGGCGCTCCCGCCTTGTGGGGGGGACGGGCCCCTCCGGCACCCCCTTCTCTGTTGACGGGGTTAACGTTTCCCACCGGCCCTTTCTTCCCAGTCTGCCCCTCCCCGCTTGGACATCTGAAGCCAGTCCCTGTGCCCGAGGGCCCCCCAGCTGCGTGCTCGCCTGTCCAGACCCCGGTGCACAGACGGACAGACGGCCTCCAGCCTCCTGTGCCTGACCCCCCTCCCTCTCCTTCTCCTCTCCTCCTCCATTTCCTCCTCCTCCTCTCTGGCCAAGTAACCTCTGGAAAGAGAATGGCAGACACCCTGACGCTTCCCCTTCAAACCTTGGCCCGCCTCTCCCGAAAGCAAGGCCAGGCTCCAGGGTGAGCCCGAAGCCGTCCTGGCGCCCGAGGACCCGGCCATCTCCGCACTCCATCGACCCTCGGGTCTGTGTGCATTTCCGTGATTGTGCCAAGAGGCACCTTATGGCTTTGGGGTTGGGGGTGTGGACCGTGATTTCACGTCTCCCGTGTGGCTCCGTCTCCGGTCTGTTTCGCTGGAGGACACGCCCCACCCCTTCATGTTTTCCCAGGACACTGACTCACGGACGCTTTGGAGGGCAAGCCGGTTCCCTTGCAGACCATCCCAGGCTGGAGAGCCTCGGATGCCGTTTTCCTTGGCTCCCGTCACCTGCGCTTCAGCTGCAAAGGCTGGAGGAGGGACAAGCGGGCGTGTCGATAAGAGCTCCTGCCGTCTGACTGGCACCGCACCCTGGGCCCTTTTAAAGCCGGCGGTTCCCTTCCGGGGACCCTCACCAGCCCCCTCTGCTGTGCCAGGAGCATCAGGACCCGGCTCATGCCTCCCTGCTGCGGGGCGGGCCAGGGGACTGCCCGTCTCAGCCCAGCTGCCCCAGGGCCCCGGCCCGGGACCCCAGCCCCCAGGGCCCCTGGTGCTGCTCCGTGCTGGGCTCCCAAGCCTCCCCTGATTCTCCTCAGCCGGCCAGCTGCTTCCGGCCCACTGGACCTTCCGCAGAGAGAGGCTGGACCCGGTGTGGGGGCGGTGGGCTCGGGGCTCCTGCTCTGTCTCCCGCTTCACGCGGCCCCGTGGGCTCTCTTTGAGGGACGGCATGCAGCAGAGTGACGGCGAGCTCAGGAGCCATCGCCACTCCTCGACCTCTCCTCTGCCCTCTCCTCGACCTCTCCTCTGCCCTCTCCTCCAGGGAGCCAGCCTGGGTTCAGACGTGCTGCAGGAGAAGGCAGGGCTGGGGCCTCTCGCCCGCGCTCTCGCCACCAGGCTGCAGAGACGCACAGCCTGACATGCACTGACTCGCTGGCAGACCCGAGCCCTGTGCGGATCCAGGCCGTGAGACGCAGCCAGAGCCCCCAGATGTTTCCACTCAGCGCTTGGCACCGATGCCCCAGCAGGGAACAGCGGCCCGGGCGTCAACTCAGGAAAAGGCCGCTGCCCTCTGGGCGTTTGCAGTCGGGCCTCCCGGGGCTGCGCCTCTGATGGTACAGCGGGGAGGGGGTGCAGGCCGGGGGCAGCCCTCCGGCCCCCCAGGGTGCCAGCTTTGGCCGTCCCCTCGGGCGTTGTGCACATGGTGTACACAGAGCCACCGGCAGAGCCCAGGGGACAGAACTTCTGTGTGTAACCCGGGGAGGCGGAGGCTCCGCGGCCCGGGCGGCTCCGGGGTGCTGGCCGCCAGTGAGCGGCCCTGGAGACTGGGAGCTGGGCGTTGGTGGTGCCGTGGAAAGAGGCGCTTGCTTGCCAGAACCCAGAAAGAGCTGGAAGACCTGAGCTCGCAGCTCTCTGCCATCAGCCGAGTGTTCTCAGGACTCCGTGGAGTTTAAAAGAGCCCAGACTTCATCCTTCCAGCTCAGGTACTAATGGAAATCTCACCTCATTCCACGAGCATCCCAGACAGCTCTCAGGAAATACGCAGAGTGAAGTATGACAGTGTGGACGCAGGAGGACAACCCGGGGGGCCAAGGTCGGGAACCGGAGGAGGTGACGGTGCACAACACTGAGAGCCTTCTAGATGCTCTCAGTTTCCTCTTCAAAGTGGTGACAGTGGTGGATTTTATGTTCTGTGTATTTTCCCACAATTAAAAAAAAAATCTTACAGCAAAACAAAAATTGGGGCCAGGGAGGATTGCAACTGGAATGGGGGGAGCGGAGGAGGGCTTTCCGCCGCAAGGCCATCCCAGCTGAAGGGGCAGAGCGGGGTTTTCCTCGGCTCTTCCGTCGGCAACCAAAGTGCAAAGAAAACACCCTCAGATCATCAGGAAAAGAGGGCGAGCCCCTGCGCTTCTCAGCCTGCATGGGGGACACACGGCTGATAATGACAAGATGAAAATATTCCAGTCCTGGGGCCCCAGCGGGAGGAGGCCCCTTAGGGAGCTGCCTTTCGTTGTGGGGACGGCCGCGTGAGTTCCACGGCAGGGGAGTCTTGTGGACTCTCCAAGAGTCCTGGCCCGGCCTCCCGTGGGGAAACAGGGAGCTTTCAGATCATCTAAGGCCCACAAGACCTGGCACCACGAGGGAGACAAGGAGAGAGATGCTGAGAATCTGTGGACCAAACAGGAAACCCGAGTGGAAGGAACGCTGGGCTCCTGACCCAGTGGTTCAGGCCCTGAAAGCGACAGGCCGGGGCTTCCCTGGAGGCCCAGGGGCTGAGACGCGGCCCTTACAGTGCAGGGGACGCGGGTTCAAGCCCTGGTCAGGGAGGATCCCGCGTGCCCCGTGCTGCAGCCTGGAAGAGGGCCGGGTGCCTGGGGAAGGGGAGGCCAAGGGCTGCCGACGTTCCAGGACCTTCCGGGAGGCGGAGGCTCGGGGCCGAGGCGGGGAGGTGTGTGTGAGTAGGGGGCTCCGCTCTGCACTGGGGCAGTGGGGGCTCGGAGAGGAGCAGTGACTGGTCGAGGGGGCAGAGCCTTTGCTCCCGCACGTTCCTCGGGAAGTCTCGGTGGACATGGCTGGTAGACGCCAGCCCGAGACCTGGTTCTTTGCCCCACAGGACATTTGAATCCCCTCCCCACTTCAGAAGACTCAGAAGCTCTGGAAACACTGTAAGAAACATCCCTTCGAAGGCATGAAGGAACGCAGGAGAAATGAAGGAAAGTGGAACACGTCCTCGAGTGGGGTGGGGGAGGCACTGCTGGATCAGGCGTGGCTGAGCCTGATCCAGGGCCCCGGGGGGTCCTGGAGGGGGAGTGATGGGGCCTCCAGCCTGCACCTCACCGCCCAGGTCTCCCTGGGGGCTGCCTGGGAGTCCCCACAGGGCAGGGGCGTGGTGGCGCGTCCCCAGAGCGCCTGGGGAGGCTGCAGTGACCTTTGAGACCCGGTCTCAGCAGTTACACAGGCCAGCCCCGCTTCTGGGCGGGAGGGCATCACCATCCCGGGGGCAGGAGGAGGGCTGGAGAACACAGACGATCCAGAGCTCACTGCTGAGAAGGGAGCTCACGGCTCGGAGTCGGGCAGCAGGGTGACTGGAAGCAAGCCGCCCCAGACTCAGGCTGGGACCTGGGGGCTCAGGGCCGCGAGAGGGTCCTGCGGGATCAGACAAACGGGAAGGACCCATTCCTCATCAGAGACATCCGTGCTGACGGCAGGCTCTCAAAAGCAGCAGCGGGAAGCCGAGAGGAGCAGAAAATATCTCACTGTGCTCCTCGAGCGACTCCCCGTCCGCCCACCGAGTGCCCGTGAAATGCCGTTTAAAAGTGGATGAAGGCAATGTCAGACACGCAAGACGTGAGCTGGAGCAACCCACAGGCCCTCAGGAAAAGAGCTCAGAAGGAATGTGACGCAGGCGGAGAGGGCGGTCCAGAGGGAGAAGGAGGTGCCGGAAGGAAGGGTGTGCCAGGCCTTCTTTAGAGACTCTCACATGTTTACCAAACACAGGGCGAGGCCGTGCTGGGAGGTCGGGGTGCGGGGCGTCCGGGCGCAGCCCTTGTCCCCTGCAGGCCGAGGGCCTCCACTGTCTCTGGGGCACTCCTGCAGGCCTGCAGAGGCACATGCGTGTGCACACGCACACGCACACGCACACGCACACGCATGCGTTCAGTCTGACTGGTGCTGCTGCTGGAAGAAATGGGAGGAGAAGAGGCCCAGCCGACACCAGCCTCGTCCACTGCGACCGCAGAAAACAACTCTCCCGGGAAGGATACGCAAACGTCGGCCAAGGGCAGCAAGAAAGCTAGACAGGGCTACAGGGGAGCAAGATTTCTCTTCTGGTTTCAGAGAAAGGTAGAGACATCAATGTTCCGCTTAGGTAGGCCCGTCAAACCTATAAAGTGACGTGAACGCGTTAGCCATCCGATTATGTCTGACTCTTTGCGACCCCACGGACCGTAGCCTGCCAGACTCCTCCGTCCATGGGATTCTCCAGGCAAGAGTACTGGAGTGGGTTGCCATTCCCTTCTCCAGGGGATCTTTCTGACCCAGGGTTCAAACCCAGGTCTCCTGCATTGTAGGTAGGTTCTTAAACATCTGAGCCATCCTTAAAAGCAAGTAAAATGGAAACAGCAGCAGAGGGGAAAATTGGAATAGAAAAGAAGCTCTGTCCATGGAAAGACAGGACGGGGCCTCGGAGATCTTGGATGGGCCAGAGGGAAGAGCAAGCACAGAGTGATTCCAGATAGACCTGTGAGTCAAGTGAAGCCGCTCACTCGTGCCCGACTCTTTGCGACGCCATGGACTGTAGCCCACCCGGCTCCTCTGTCCCTGGGATTTTCCAGGCAAGAGTACTGGAGTGGGGTGCCATTGCCTTCTCCAGGGGATGGTCCTGACCCAGGGGTTGAACCCGGGTCTCCCGCATTGTGGGCAGACGCTTTTACCGTCTGAGCCACCATACCTGTAAACTTACCAGTTAAAAGACATTGACGGATTGGAGAAATATAATAAACCCAGGCTGTGCTGCCTACGTAAGAAATCCCTCCTAAGGGAAGAGAACAAAGAGGGCCACCGAGGGCCGGGATCTTTGGCGAGCGACGTCTGGTCATCCTACCAGCAGAGGTCATGCAGAGGTCAAGGGGCAGTGGACCGTGTGGCGGAGGACAGCCCGGCCTGCTCCTGCCCGCCGCCCCTTTCCGCCATCGGGGGGTCGAGTCCTGCAATCTCGCCTGCGATGAGTGGCGGCTCCTGGGGTACCGCCCGCCTCTGTGCTGGGACGCGGGTTTCCTACCAGAGGGAGCACGGGCCTGGATATGTCCGAAGGGCAGAGGGTGGGATGTGTCGATTTTTTTTTTTTTTTTTAAAGAAAACAACTTTATTGAGATGCAATTCCCACACTAAACATCCCCCATTTTGACGCACGAATCAGCGGCGTTGATCCCCTTGATGAGGTCGCGCCAGCATCGCCACTCTGTTTTCATCGCCTGAACAGAGACGCTGCGGAGGGACCCCCATCGCCCCCGCCCTGGACACCGCCCCGGCTCCTGCTCTGTGGGTCTGCCTGTCTCCACATCGCGCGCGCAGGGTCTGCGCTCGTGTCTGGCTTCTTTCTTCAGCGTCACGCGTCCCTGTGGTCGCGTGAATCGGCGCTTCACGTCGTCTCACGGCTGAGTGGCGTTCCACGCTAGGGCTGGCCGTGTCTTATCGGCGCTTGGTCTGCTGGTGGACGCACGGGTCTGCGCTTTCGCCGCTGTGGAGTGCCGCTGTGAGCCTCTGTGTCCCTGCTTCCGGCTCCTGGGGTGTGTACCCAGGGGTGGAATCCCGGGGTCACCTGGAAACCCTGCACGGAGCTTGGAGCTTTCCGTGGCGGCTGCACCCTTTCACGTCAGTTGGAGTTTCGCTTGCCCCTCTGCGCCCACGGTCTGTCTCTCTCCCCTCTACTCTCTGCCCGGAGGACGGTCCTGGGGGACCGCTCTGATTTCCGGGTAGGCTCAGCTACTGGGTAATAGGGGAGAAGAGGAGGGCGGGGAGGACGCGGGCTGAGGGATGCCCCCCGCCCACGAGGTCGTCTCGGTGGACCGCGTCTCCTCACAAGCCGGCTTCTCCACGTGGGGTCTGGAAAATGCTTCCCTTCCTCCCTGGGGGCCTGGACGGCAGCCCCCAGGCACCGCGCTGCCCCTAGCACACCCACTGCTTTGAATCTGAGCTCTGCCGTTCCGTCGCTGCTTTGGGAATAAACCCTCCGTGAATTACATCTCCATCCTCCAAGTGGACAACCCGCCTTCCAACCCCGGCCTCCAGCTCTGCTTCTGGAGAAACCAGACTGCACAGAAACCCCACGAACGCTGGGATCTGTGGCATCTGGGTCGTGTTCTCTGAGCCCGCGCTGTCCCGCGCGGCTCATCCTGTAGGCCCCCAGGCCGGGCGGGTGGTGGTCGTGCGTCCAGTGGTCCAGGCCCACGTGCCTGTCCAGTGGCGGCCAAGCTGCACGGGCAGGGGTCAGCTGACCACCACCCTTGCGGCCCCATCACAGAGAGGGCCGCTGGACGGTGCTGCTCTGCACTTGGTGAGGCGTTTGAAATATTTTGCACCTAAAACTGTAAATCTTTTCACATAAAAATAAGCCGTGCTTGGGGCCTAAGGGAGCAGGTGACGGGGGGTGGGGGGTGCACAGCCTGCTGGTAGGGCTGGTGCTCTGGGGCAGCTGCGCGGGGAGGCTGGGCCTTGGCCTCGAAGCCTGGAACAGGGCTCCGTGAGCCGGGCAGGTCTGGCGACATGGGTAGGCCACCCTAGGGTGGGGGTGCTGCTTCAGCGCCCTGATTTTTGGAGCAGGGACCCCTTCTGAGGTCCAAAGCCAGGACCTGTGGGCCTGAACGTACCTGGGCTGTTGGGGAAGTGGCACAGATGTCTGTGTAGCGATCACCCCTGCGGGGCTGACCCGGGTAGGGAGAGCAGGCGCTGTGACCTGGGGAGCAGACCCAGGCCCTCAAGGTCCTTCCCAGAGCGGCTGGTTCAAGGCCACGCCCGCCCACCCGCTGGGCCCCGGGGCTCCGGCTCCTCACCTGGGAGACGAGGTCCCCTGGCCTTCCAGGCCATCCTCCTCCTCCTGGGTCTGCCCTCCTCTCTTTCGCATTTTCTTAATTTAACCAGCGCTTGTGAAGAACTTGCCACCTGCCTTGACCGGTTTTAAACATCCTGCAAATTTTAGCTCACTGAGTATGTGACAGCCCCTTCAGACAGGCGTCTTTACGAATTCGGTTTTATGAACAAGGAACCCGCGGCAGTCAGAGCGTGTGCACGAACCAACCCTGAACTCAGTCAGGGTCGCTGAGTCTGGCTCAGGGTCCCCCGGCCTTCTGACTGGGCTGCAGGCACCATCTTCTTGTGACACCTTAAACTGCCCCGGAGTGAGAGATGGGGGGCCCTGGGCCGCTGCAGCTGCTCCCCCTGCGCTGGGGCCGGACGGAGGAGCTTCCGGCCAACGAGGGACCTGGCAGCTGTAACCTGCTGGCCGGGAGGCCGCGCGCTCGGCCTCTCCGCTCTGGTGGGGCTGGCCCGGGCAGCTCCTCCATGTCCGGGGTCCCAGCAGCCCAGCGCATGAGCTCATCCCGCCCGTGCCCTGGCCTCTCACCAAACACGGCCCCTGCGTCCTGTCTTGTGTGAGCGATTTCAGGGGAGCCTCAAGGAAGCAGAGCTCCCCGAACACTTGGAGCTGGGCTGGACTCGTGTCCACCCAGCCAGGCGCCTTAGCTGCGTGCTCTGAGCCTGCTTTCCTGGGCCTCCTGGGCTGAAGTGGCCCCCTCCCTGGAATGGATGTTTGGGGACTGCTCAAAGAACATTCTAGAGGAGTGACATGACATCCATCCATCAGAGGGGCCTTGCAGGGTCTCAACACTCCCCCCTTGAGCTGCTTGCAAGTTCAAGTTTCTTGGGGGGGATTCTCCCTCAACCAAGCACGTGGGGGCCTTCCTCCTGTCCCCCTCGCTTCCCCGAGGAGCCGGAGCGTTGGACCCAGACTGGAGATGATCAAACGATGAGGGAATAAAGTGCAAACCAGGGTGCCAGAGGCCACGGAGGCCAGCTCTGTGCTGGGTCCTCCTTCCCTGGGTCTCCCAAGACCGGTCATGTGGAAATTAAAGCTCCATCTTCCAGGAAATTAATGAAAACCGCATTTACGAGCAGCTGTTCTCGGGTGTGATCTCTGTTAAGGGGCCGGTGGGTCCAGGAGTGAACTGTGGAGGCCTTGTCCACCCTGCATTTGTAAAGGGACCTGGGGAAGCAGCGCCGGGTGGGGCTGGGGGTGCGGGCGGGGCTCCTCGCTCAGGGCAGCTGCAGGCACGTGGTGACTGGATGCAGTCTCACAGGGAGACACCCGAGAAGCTGGTCCTCTTTTAATGCATTTGGGGCGCTAAGTGCTGGCAGAGGAGTGGAGGTTACTCTGGGGCTCAGTGCGCGCCCGTAACGCGCCAGCAGCCACCAGGGCACCCGGCAGCTGTTACTCTAATTAGCAACCCAAGCATGTTTCTGTTCCCTGAAGGGGTGGCTGAAATTTCTAAGATTCCGTATTCTGGCCGCTCTGTTGCAGCCCGATCAGTGTGCTGAGCATTTTACAAGCATCACTCGATTCTCTGCTTGCAGCCAGCTGTGAAGAGGGCTCCCTCTCACATCCCGTTTACAGAGGGGAAACCAAGGACCCGAGAGGGGAGGCCACCTCCCCAGGGCTGCTCAGCTGGGAAGCGGCCCCCCACGTCGGCCGTGGGGACCCCTGCGCCCCACACAGTGGAGGGGTCTTAGGGAGGTGTGTCCCGACCCTGAGCCAGGTGGGGCTAGAACATCAACTCAGACGCTGACTCCCGCTTCCACACCCTGGTGGCGCCACCTGCCAGCCGCAGCGCAGGGAAGGGGTGATTCCCTGGGTTTATCCCGGTCCAGACGAAGGTGGGGTGTTTTGTCAAAAGCTTGCTCTCTGGTTGCTCACCTCACTTACCTTTTCAACTCCCAGACTGCCATGCTGGGTCGAGGGGCAAAAGGTCTTTTCCATGTTGTGTTAGAGACATCTGCATGGGAGCCTTGCAGATGATGGAAATAAAATATTTACCATTTGGAGCAAAAAGCCCTGGGAGCAAAATGGGTGCAGTGAGCGGAGGAGGCCTCAGCCGCAAACAGCTGCTGCCCAGCGGTGGCCGTGGGGGCGGGCGCTGCGCCCCGAGGCTGGGCCAGGCCGCTCCGTCGCTCCGGCCGTTCAGGGCTCCCCGCACGCCGTCTGAGCCCCTCCACCGTGCCCCACTCTCCCCCCACCCCATCCCCGTGGGCCCTGCAACCCCGTGGAGATGCCCGGGGAGGCCCTGGGGGACCAGGGGGCGAGTCCAGCTGAAAGGACCTGTGAGCACTCTCATCCAGGCCGCCCCTCACTCAGGGAAACCGAGGGCCAGGCGGGAAAGGGGCCGCCCAGACTGCCGGCTCCCGGAGCGCAAGGCCGTGTCCAGCTCCAGCCCCAGCCCAGCGGCGCGTCCCTGCCCCTCCGCCGCTGCCGTCCTCGGCTCTGGTTTTCGGAGGAACGCCAGTTACAGTACGCGAGGTGACGCGTGTACCACTTCAGTCATGTCGGACCCTCGTGACCCCGTGGACCGTGGCCCGACTCTTGTGACCTCATGACCTCGTGGACCGTGGCCTGACTCCCGTGACCCCGTGGCCCCCCAGAAGTGAGGCTGAGGCTGGAGAAGTGCTCGCTTATTAACGGAGTGCACACTCTAACCTGCTCTCGGTTCCCAGCCGGGCAGTCCACCCCCCACCCCCTGCTGTCCCCTCTCCCGGGACGGGGACTCAAGCGCGGTGGGAGGGCTGACCTGTTGTCTGGACGGTGAGCCCCGAGCTCCTTGCCCGTCGGTCCAGGCTGCCCCTTCTAGGGCCCCTAAAGCAGCCCCCGGCGCGCCACCCTCGTGAGGACCCAGGGAGGGTCTGGCGGTGCCTTCAGGGAGACAGGTCTTAGAACCCTCCTGGGTGAGAGGACCCAGAACATCGAATAGGCCAGGGGAGACCTGTGTGGAAGGTCCCCAGGCCCTGCCCCTGAGTGACCTCCACACTGGCCTGTGGTGACCCAGGGACCCACCCCTCATGTGCAAGACAAGGGCCCTGTTGAATCTCAGGTTCAACCAGGAAGAGTCCTCCGAGCAAGTGGGGAGGGGTCCTCGAAGCTTTCATGGCCGGCCTTAGATGACTTCCTGGAGTCGGCCGAGCGCAGACGCGTTGCCCCTCAGCCTCACTGGGGAGCAGCATTCCGGGCAGGGGAGGGGGCTGCTCGGCCAGCCTGGCTGGGAGCCAGCAGGCTAGAGGGGCCGCAGCTCTGCCTGGGGTGGGCAGGGCCCCTCGTCCAGCATCTGCAGAGCCCGTGGCACCCCAGGCTCCCTCCCCAGGACGGCAGCGCCTCCCCGCGCTCTGCAGGACGGGGCGGTCTGCTCAGGAATAGCAGGGTCACCACGTCTTCCCGCTTTGCAGTCTGGTCCACCCTGCAATTTGCTATTAGCCAGAGTGCTTAGGTAAGCGGGATCAGCCGCAAACGTTCTGCAAGAGTGATACAGATTGTTTCAAGGAATGAACCATTAGCCAGATTCCAGCCCCGCTCCCCCGCCCCATGCCCACCGTGATAAGAACGGCACAGGCTGCCAAGTAGTGGTTTACGCCACGTGCCAGGCTCACCTGCTGGGTGACCTTGGGCAGCCTCTCTGTGTCTGTTTCTCGTCCGCATTGCGGGGATGGTGAGGGTGCCCATGTCCCAGGGAAGCGTCTAGAGCGGCACCCACGGCGAGCCTCTCGGTGC
Organism: Cephalophus harveyi; assembly: GCA_006410635.1. Lineage (NCBI taxonomy): Eukaryota > Metazoa > Chordata > Mammalia > Artiodactyla > Bovidae > Cephalophus > Cephalophus harveyi. The sequence goes on along the minus strand of SJYT01057685.1, from coordinate 2,221 downwards.
TGGGGCGACGGCCTGCGGTGTCCTTGCTTTACAAGCAGTGGGGCCGTGAACACTCTGCTGTGTGTATCTTGGCCTCCTTTCTTAAAAGTAAGTGAATTCGTGCTGCGGAGTTGCCAACAGAGAGGCCGAAGGTGCATTTTAAGTGTGGATCGGGAGGAGCAGGGTGTCCTGCCAA
>SJYT01057682.1:110317-168282 GCA_006410635.1 Cephalophus harveyi | reverse complement strand
GAGGAAGGCTTTCTTATCTCTCCTTGCTATTCTTTGGAATTCTGCATTCAGATGCTTTTATCTTTCCTTTTCTCCTTTGCTTTTTACTTCTCTTCTTTTCACAGCTATTTGTAAGTCCTCCCCAGACAGCCATTTTGCTTTTTTGCATTTCTTTTCCATGGGGATGGTCTTGATCCCTGTCTCCTGTACAATGTCACGAACCTCCATCCAGTTCATCAGGCACTCTATCTATCATATCCAGGCCCTTAAATCTATTTCTCATTTCTACTGTATAATCATAAGGGATTTGACTTAGGTTATACCTGAATGGTCTAGTGGTTTTCTCTACTTTCTTCAATTTAAGTCTGAATTTGGTAATAAGGAGTTCATGATCTGAGCCACAGTCAGGTTCCAGTCTTGTTTTTGCTGACTGTATAGAGCCTGTCCATCTCTGGCTGCAAAGAATATAATCTTGTTATTTGGCCTTTATTTGTTCATCATGATTTTATTGATTTTAATTTTTATAATTTTATGTATTTTGGCTGTTCTGGGTCTTTGTTGTTGCACGTGGACTTTCTGTAGTTTCAGTGAGGAGGGGCTTCTCTTCATTGTGATTCAGTGGCTTCTCATTGCAGTGGCTTCTCTTGTTGCAGAGCATGGGTTCTAGACACACAGATTCAGTAGCTGCAACATGTGAGCTTTAGTAGTTGTGGCTCGTGGGTTAGTTGCTCCATGGCATATGGAATCTTCCTGGACTAGGGATCGAACCCCTGTCCCCTGCATTGACAGGCAGATTCTTAACCACTGGGGCAATGCAGTCATGATTTTTAAAATTTAGAATAGAAATAATTTTATTTAAAAGTGGTGACAGTATTAGACAGTCCGTGAACAGAGCCAATACAAAAGCAAAGTTCATTCCCACCTCCCCACCCTCAAGAATATGATGCCATTTTCAGAAGAGAGAGAAGTCCATGCCTTTTCCTTTTTCTCTTTCTGATGTGAATGAACAGTCCTATCCTGAATAGGCAGACTTCATAGACCAAAGCTGACTGAGACCTTATATAGTCAAAATGTGTTAGATGCCTTGCCAACATCCATTTCCCGCTCCCCAATAGTCCCCAGTTTCTTTTTGGGACTCATGTGATTTTGTGGAAACTGACCTACTACCTCCCAGTCGGGTAGAATGGACAAAGCCAGTCATTCCATCCCATCCTCTTAACTGCAGTGATTGAAGCAAAGGTTGCTGTGTGAACTGAGCTGACCACACAGTAATTATAGGGGGTTTTCTGGGAATGCTGGAACAAAATTGCTCTCTTTGACACAAAAAAGAAAGCATATGGCCCCCAAAGCTGTGAGGAACCATCTTGGGACTAGGAATGGAGCCAGTTTTAGGATGAAGCTGACACAGAAAGATGGAAAGAACCCAGGTCTTTGGGATATCCTTGAAGCATTGGCTCAAGCCTCATGTCAAACAGCCCTATCTCTGGATTTGTTAGTTATGTGAACTGATCAATATTCTTTACTGTATTATTTCCTTTCAACCTGGGTGTAATGTGAATGTTTGCCTTTCTGTAAAGGGATTATACTGCCAGAAAGAGCCATTAGGATGCTTTCTGTTGTAAATAATGATGACTGTTCTTTTTGACAAGATCATGGGACAAACAGCAGCAGAATTTTATATTGTGAAGGCACTTCCAAATACTACAGAAAACAGAATGTCTTTGGATGTTGGTCAAGGGATTTCAGTCTGGGATTCTTCCAAGAATATACCTCTTGTCATGGGATGTTAAAGCTTTTTCATGATTAAAACTCTTGACTATTGTAATGTACTTTTGATTTTTATTTATTGTCTATGATATGTTAAAGAAATTGATGTATGACAATTCACTAACTAAAGAGATAGCCTTACATGTAGAGATTAGAGTCATTTGAATTAGGGTAAATACTTTGTATATGAAAGTCAAAGGAGATAGTACAATTTATTTCAATTCCACAAGTATTACTGGAGCTCTCAGTTTGTGCCAGGAACCCTTTCAGATCTACAGGTTCAGTAGAGGTGGGTAAGAATAGACTTTATTGTTGCCCTGTGGCATGTGGGACTTTAGTTTTCTGACCAGAGGTTGAGTCCGTGTCCCTGGAATGGGTACCCTTTCCCACTGGAAGATAGATTCTTAACCACTGGGCTACCAGGGAAGTCCCTCATTAGCTATTCTTATGAGTAAAAATAAGTAAAAGAGTCAAGGAAATGTCATAATAAAAGTATAATGTAATATATGCTTTGAATGAAGGAGAAAGTCTGTATAATTGGCAGAGGGTGGGAAGAGACAAGGTGGGTTACATGGAGCTGTAGCCATTTGAGCTGGTTCATGAAGAGTAACTATTTCAGCAAATCCAAAATCTTTCTCAGAGCACCGTGTCCTTTCTTCCTTAGAAGTTACTTACAGCCAATACTTATATATGTATTGACATGTTTATGTGTTTAGTGGTCTGCCTCACCGAGCTGTAAATTTCAAGAGGTGGGTCCCATGGTCCCTCTGCTTTGTTCCCAAATGTATTCCCAGCATGAAGCCCAGTGTCTGCTACATAGTATTTAGTCAATAAAAAATCTGCTGTACAAATAAATGATTAGATGAGTGATGGGTAGCAATAGATACCATTTGTGAATGTCTATTAGGGAACACATATTGTGGTAAGCTTACATATCATGGGCTTCCCTGGTGGATCAGCTGGTAAAGAATCCGCCTGCAATGTGGGAGACCTGCGTTTGACCCCTGGGTTGGGAAGATCCCCTGAAGAAGGGAAAGGGTACCCACTCCAGTATTCTGGCCTAGAGAATTCCATGGACTGTATAGTCCATTGGGTCACAAAGAGTCAGACATGACTGAGTGACTTTCACCTTCACTTATTGTGATAAGCACATTGGTGTTCAGCTTTAATACATTCAGCAATAATACCAGGTAAATTCCATATCAGCTTTAAAAGGAAGAAATGAAAGACTAGAAAAGATAATGTCCAATATCATCCAAGAGGTACCTGGCTAAAGCTGTGCCCAGGTAGGTCTAACTTAAAAGTTCATGCTGTGAATCACTGCACAATATTGCTTCTCATTTATTGAATAGGTACTATGGGTCAGTCTTCGGACACTCATTATTTATTTTATTTTCTCATTTATTTCTAGCAACAACTCTATGAGTTAGATATTATTAGACTCATTCAATAAGTGAGAAAGATTCGGAGATGTTTATCCATTCACTCAACAAATATTTATTATTTGTCAATTGCCAGGCACTATGCTACTCCTACAGATAAGATGATGAGACAATTAGACTTCATCCCTGCCCATGTGGAGCTTATGGTCTAACAGGGAGCCAGTGAAAGTCAGTCATGTCTGACTCTTTGTGACCCTATAGACTTACAGTCCATGGAGTTCTCCAGGCCAGAATACTGGAGTGGGTAGCCGTTCCCTTCTCCAGGGGACCTTCCCAACCCAGGAATTGAACCCAGGTCTCCCACATTGTAGGTGGATTCTTTACCAGCTGAGCCACCAGGGAAGCAATAGGAAGTCAGAGAGTGGTCAAGTGTGCATTAGCAAGCTGTGAGAAATGCTAGGAGGGAGAGTCAGAGGATGTTGTATGAGGACCCATGGCTTCCAATGGGGTCCATTTGATACCAAAGTCCTCCCTCAAACGATACTAGTCTTTTTCACTTTAGTGGGTAAGCCTTGCACTGGCAAAGAGGAAGGGCAGGCAAGGCCCCCAAAGTGCGATTATCTAGCATTGTCAGAGAAGGTAGGAAGACATGTATAGAAAGTATATGAGTAGTGGAGGCTCAGAAAATCGTGGAGTGTTGAATATCTAGTGAGGGGTTGTCCTTAGTTCAGAACACAATGGGGAGCGATCCAAAAAGTTTTGAAGGAGTCTCAGTCAGAAGTGTGTTTTAGGGAAGAGTAATTTAAAAAGAAAAAGAGTAATTTAAAACAGAGAGAGAGAAGAGAGAGACAGACTTATTGGGTAGTTTAACATGGCACAGGCAGTAGGTAAATTTCCATTCATTTTATATCCATTCTTAGTGCATTAGTTAAGATGTAGGTTTAGCTGACAACACAGGGCTTTAAATAAGATAGAAGCTCATTTTTCTCTCACAAAGAAGTTGAGTTGGCAACCCTATTCCAGGAAGCTGTTAAAGGCTCTTTAATTGGTGTTAAAGGCTCTTCCACTCACCTCAACTTGGCCAGAACTGAGTCTGTGCTGCAGGCAGCAGTTATGAGGAGGATTGAGTTTTTGTTCAGTCACTCAGTCATGTCTGACTCTGTGATCCCATGAACTGCAGCATGCCAGGCTTCCCTGTCCTTCACTATCTCCCAGAGTTTGCTCAAACTCATGTCCATTGAGTCAGTGATGCCATCCAACCATCTCATCCTCTGTCACCCTTTTCTCCTGCCCTCAATCTTTCCCAGCATCAGGGTCTTTTCCAATGAGCTAGTTCGCATCAGGTAGCCAAAGTATCGGAGCTTCAGCTTCAGCATCAGGACTGATTTCCTTTAGGATTGACTGGTTTGATCTCTTTGCAGTCCAAGGGACTCTAAAAAGTCTTCTCCAGCGCCACAATTCAAAAGCATCAATTCTTCTGCACTCAGCTTTCTTTATGGTCCAACTCTCACATCCATACACGACTACTGGAAAAACCAAAGCTTTGACTAGACAGACCTTTGTTGGCAAAGTGATGTCTTTGTTTGTAATATGCTGTTTAGGTTTGTCGTAGCTTTCCTTCCAAGAAGTAAATGTCTTTTAATTTCATGGCTGCATTCACCATCCGCAGTGATTTTGGATCCCAAGAAAATAAAAGCTGCCACTGTTTCCACTTTTTCTTCTTCTATTTTCCATGAAGTCATGGTACCAGATGCCATGACGTTAGTTTTTTGATTTTGAGTTTTAAGCCAGCCTTTTTACTGTCATCTATATTTTTTGATGGCTGTGTGCCCTGGGGCAAAAATCTATAACTATGGAAAAAAGGGGCATGATTATTAGGGGATGGGCAGCAGTCTCTGCCCACACTCAGTGTGTTTCTCTTCTGAGAATGAGAGATTTTGGTGATTCATTTACTCCTGTTAGAAAAAACTGAATTTAAAAATAATGTTGATGATTTTTACTACTGATCAAATTTTTTTTAATTGTTTGTCACATACTGCAGAAAGCTATACTAAATTTGACAGCTTTTAACTCTGTTAATATCTCCCCAAACAAAATGCCTTTGAATACTATAGATAACTATCTAGAAAAAACTAGGTTTTAAAATGTTACCTGAAAAATGGTAAGCTAAGTTATCCATGATACACTTTTATGTCTCCAAGACTGAAAAAGATACTATCTGACACTCTGATATTAATATTGGTGCTGCTGCTACTGCTAAGTTGCTTCAGTCGTGTCCGACTCTGTGCGACCCCATAGACGGCAGCCCACCAGGCTCCACCGTCCCTGGGATTCTCCAGGCAAGAACACTGGAGTGGGTTGCCATTTCCTTCTCCAAATGTTAGTGCAGCCACTATGAAAACAGTATGGAGGTTCCTTAGAAGACTAAAAATAGAGTTGCCATATGATCTGACAATTTCACTCCTGGGAATAAATCCAGAGAGACTCATAATTCAAAAAGATATAGGCACCCTAATGTTCATAGCAACACTGTTTACAATAGCCAGGACATGGAAGCAAACTAAATGTCCATCAATAGATGAATAGATAAAGAAGATGTGGTATATATACACAATGGAAGACTACTCAGCCATAAAAAGGAAACAATGTCATTTTCAACAACAGAGATGGACCCGGAGATTATCATACTAAGTGAAGTAAGTCAGAAAGAGAAAGACAAATATTATACAACATCACTTATACTGTGGTGTTGGAGAAGACTCTTGAGAGTCCCTTGGACTGCAAGGAGATCAAACCAGTCAATCCTAAAGGAAATCAATTCTGAGTATTCATTGGAAGGACTGATGCTGAAGCTGAAGCTCCAACTTTGGCCACCTGATGCAAAGAACTGACTCATTGGAAAGGACCCTGATGCTTGGCAAGGTTGAAGACAGGAGGAGAAGGGGGTGACAGAGAATGAGATGGTTGGATGACATCACCGACTTGATGCACATGGGTTTGAGCAAGCTCCAGGAGTTGGTGATGGGTAGTGAAGCCTGGCGTGCTGCAGTCCATGGGGTCACAAAGAGTCAGACACAACTGAGTGACTGAACTGAACTGATATGTGGAATCTAAACTATGACACATATGAATTTGTTTGAGAAACAGAAACAGACTCAGAGACATAGAGAACAAACTCATGGTTACCAAAGCAGGGAGATGGTAGGAGAGAGATAAACTAGGACTTTGGAATTGGCAGATACAAACTACTATATAGCAAATAGATGTATACTCTGGTTTCTCTTCAAATTGTATAACTCTTTCGCCTTTTTAGATAACCAACAAAGTCCTATTGTATAGCACAGAGAACTATCTTCAGTATCTTGTAATAAAACATGAAAATATCATGTATATATATGTGTAACTGAATCACTTTGCTGTGCACCAGAAACTGACTAACCCAACACTGTAAATCAGTTATTCAATAAAATTGATATTATTGATATTAATCAATATATCAACATTGTTATATGTTCTATTAATATGGCATATGTTTTCTGTTTCCCTTGATTTCTCATTAAAAAAATGACAACTCATCACCAGATTGAAGATATATAATTGTTTTCACCAAACTTAAAGAAACAGCACTCAAGAGAAAATGCCTCTTACTGTGTACGAGATGTTCCCACATCAGCAAGTTTTACTGTGTGAGTTGTTCTGCCATGAACTTTGACAGAAAGGGGTAGACTTCTTATGGTGCAGTGGCCAGTAGCATATAGTTCTTACTTCATTGATTAAAGCACATTTGCTGGCCTGGACAGGCCTTAATTTTAGTTCATTTTCCTGTAACTATTTATTTGATAGCTCATTAATTGCCTCTGAGTGGAGAAAATGTTTCCTTTAAGAAGGTTAAACAAAGAGTTTATTGACATAAGTGAATTGGTTGAAGAAAACATTATTAAATAAAAGACACTTATTTAAACACCAAATTAATCATTTAAAGGCAAATTAGAGGTCGTATCTCCTCCTAACTAAATAATGTTAACCAGTAATGAGATATCCATTTTAGATAAGAGCACACTTGCAGGTTCTGGCTGCTGGCTTAACTGTGCTTTGGTTTTCCAAGTTTACTCAGAGTCCATAATTACATTGATGTTCTAAATCTCAGTATTTTGAAATAATGTGATATTGTTTTTCATTACATGATTTTAAAAAAAATTTAAAGCTTCTCTTCATGCCAGCAGAAGGGAAGATGTGCTCTGAGAAGACTTCCATGGTGGATATGGGCTCACCTTGGGCTCTGGCTCCCTTTCCGAACTTCTCACACAGACTGGTGCATGAGCGCCCTTGGCATTGCCCTTGTCTGTCAAGCTGGGCCACAGGTAACTTTCCAACATTTTAGCTGGAACCACACCTGCAGCTCTGTCAGAACTCCCCTGTGTAAGTTTCAAAGGCACAGTGATTTTGGTTTGTTAGAGGTAATGCCGTCATGAGGTCGTCTGGTATTTTAGGTTTGTATTTTTTCCCTCCAGTTTGGGGGTGTCCCCACTGCCTGCCCACATCCAGCCCTCACATCCTCTCTCGCAGCCACAGGGGCAGTGCCCCATGCACCAGTCCACCGCTGGGCTCACATTAGCTGGCCTCCCCATCACAATGACTGTGGAGTGTTGACAGGTACCATAGATTCACGCTCCAGGCTCTTCTACTGCGAATCCGACGCTGATGCCAGCGGCTTTGTTCCACACAGTGCTGAAGTTTCACTGGTAGCTAGACAGGAGTCAGGAAGTTGAAGGTTAATCAAATCTGATGTTAGCCCACCCCCGTTGGATATGACCATGAGATGGTCCAGCAGATTCCACTTTTTGTCAAAATATTTTATTGTGCATACGTGGAGGAGATGGAGAAAAAGACTCCCCATCGGCCTATTTTTATATGTCTGTTCCTATTTGATTTTTTAGCACTATTTGTGTCAATTATTCTTGCTTTCATAATAATTGTTTTGATTCAGCAGGATTTAGCAGTGAATACTTCTTTTCTTAACTTATGCTGACCTTTGTTTGGGGAACATGATTTTTGAAGGCATAGGACTAAATTCAGGTTTTACAGCTCTGAGATAACTCTTGGAAATATCCAACAATCTAAGCCTCGATGTTCCCATCACATACTAACTGGAATTATGATCTCCTCCAAATCCCATTCTTCTCCCCACCACATTACTCCTTTCTCTTTTCAGTGAAAACAGGAGAATCTGTTTATGACAAATTACACATCAGAAAAGACTTATCTCTATGATGTAGGTGGGCAACATAATTTAAGATTTTACAGGCTTAGGCCTAACCCATTATTTTCAGGATAAGAAACAGTAAAGGGAAAAGTTGGTTCAAGCAATCCTGATACCGTTCATTAACTGGGAGACAGAAAGGAATAAATTAAGACTTTTCTGATTATTTCAGGTCCTCTCTCCCACTTCCCCACTCCACACACCCTCCCTGCTTCAGACATTTAGACTAAGGAAGAAAGGCACTTTGTGTTTAAGGTTAATCAAGTTTCAGTACAATTTTTTTTTAACAAACTAGAATCACACTAATCTTTTTTTCTTGCTCTAATGTGTGGCTGTTGAAATCCTCAGCTGTGATAAATTAAGCTACTTATTAATCTAATTATCGTACATTCATCCTAGAAACTTTCATGTGACTTGAAAAGGCTATTCAACCTTTTCCCTCCCCTCCTAGAAAGGGCTCAACCTTGTACCAATTAAGATCATTCTGAAGTAAGGCTTTAAAAAAGCTTTCTCTAATCACCCAATGGAACATGGACCAGTGGAAACCAAACTCAGAGCTCTGGGAAAAAGTTTAGCATTCCTTTCTGTCTGCCAACTTTTATGGTTTCATTGCACAAGGGAGGAAGACTTCATTTTCCTATTTAGTTGTTCTTTCACTGACCTCCAAATAAAGTCCATGTAATTACTGAGCAAATAAAGTTGCAGCATGTGTTTTAAAAATCGATTGCCATTCTTGGACTATAGAAATGTAACAATACACAGATTTGCTGGAAAATGCCCAGCGCCAACCATATGAACTAAACCCTGTACTGTATCTGTACAATGGAGTAGTTTTGACCCCTAAAGCACATATTTACTATGCAGATTTTTTAAAGGCTTCTTTTATGACTTATCTATTGATATTAAAATGTCCCTATACTAATATAGGTTCAATTTAGGATTAAAAATATGTTGCAAATGTATCATATCTTAAACATCCATTCATTGCCAAATACCTTACTTCTTTTTTTTTTTTTTAAGTGATGGCATAAATGGAGCTGTTTTACATTCAAATTAAACTAGCTATTAATTTGAATGCAAAGCAGGTCAATGTACAGGATGCAGTTTCAATGACAGGTTTACCCCAAGACAGAATGCAAGAGCGGGTCCACATGGGTGAATCTAGGCGGATTGTCCCCTACTCTGGGTGCCTGGCAAACTTGCTCACTGTGAATAGTTTTTGAAGTGAAGATTAAAAGAGTGGAATTATAAAGTATAATTACATTTTATTGAAACTCTAGAAATCAGAAAAAATTCAGCAGGAAACTTTTAGTGAAACATGATGTGTTGTCATTATCATTAAAAGATAAAAGTTCCATACTGTTTTTATCTGTTTATTTGGAAGAAATCCAGCCTTTACAGTTATGCAGGAAACAAAAACCGGGAATGCAGGAGTAATTATTAAAACTGTGTGATTTGTTATCTCAGCTACTGTCTTTCCAAATGGTAATACGATATCAGCAGCTGCAGACGGTCGCTGATTTCCTCTATTAGTAAACAAGTGCTTTGGAGACCTGTGTGAGGCACTTTAAGCTCGCTACTCCCCGAAGTGCTGTCAGGCTTAACTACTAATCCATGGTATTTCAGAGCACTGGAAATTCATCTTTATAAAACCTGAACAAAAAAGGGAAAAAAGCCTGGAGGGCATGAGCTCCCTCTGGTGAGACAAATGACATGTTCATTTATTAATGAAACAATAACCCTGGAAAGAGGATCAAAGCACATTCCATCCTCACTTTACAATCCCCAATTTTCTCAGGCCAAACCATTTAATTGAGCCATGACAATGGAATACTTAATTGTTGCCTGAAAGTTTTGAAGAAGCGACTTCTTCAGCATCAATGTACATTTCAGGATTATGATTCAAATATAATATAGCTAGATTGAAGCTGGTGGAATTTGATTCTTCCAACATTGGGGGGCCTTTGGCAGACAGAAGGGATTTTTTTGAACATGCTTGTGGCCTTCACCACAAATGCCTCTTATTCTATCACTGCCTTTTCCCTTGCCTGAAATAGGCCTGATGGGTTACTTCCTCATGATGAAATAACCAACCTCCTTTTGTGCATGATGGGGTAAAACTCAGGTTCGTTTTGGCGTGCCTCTGGCATCTAGGACATAATGAGGAACAGGGAGTGAAAATCCCAAAGTCCAGGAGTTTAAGGAGTTTAGAAGTATTTAGTGTGGTGATTGTCCTTGTTGTTTAGTTGCTAAGTCGTGTCCGGGTCTTTGTGACATCATGGACTGTAGCCCGCCAGGCTCCTCCGTCCATGGGATTTCAAGGCAAGAAGTGGAGTGGATTGCCATTTCCTTCTCTAGGGGATCTTCCCAACCCAGGGATTGAACCTGTGTCTCCTGTTTGGCAGGTGGATTCTTTACCACTGAACCACTGGGGAAGACCCTATTCCATTATATAATTAAACAAAGAGATGTAACCATCTTATACAAACTGTGAAACTGTTAGTCGCTCAGTCATGCTCATTTAAATATATCAATTTTATACACTTTGATCTCAATTTTGTAACCTCTTATATCTTTAACTTTAGTTTTCATTAGGATCCAGTCAACAAGCTTGGTCTTAGAGGAAGAGTTTTAGAAGTTTTTCTTTTCTTTTTGTTCCCTGTCCATTTTACCTACTTTAATTTGAAAAGCTCTAGGATCCTCAGAGTGGAGTTGAGCTGAGCCTCAGGCCCTTTGGCCTAACTGTTCCTCCAAATAATTCCTGATCAGACATATCAGTGTTAATTTTTCTAGCCTCCTAATATATACATTTTAAAACTAGGGTAAATAGAACAGACTTGTTTGGCTTTTAAAGGTGAGGATAAATAGGGGGTCCTTTTTGGCCCATTTAACCTTAGGTGATGTAGTAATATAAAACTTGTTTTAATCATGTAAATGTCAATTTTATTTATCCCATTTTAAATAACCATCTAAAGAGTTCTTTATTCATTGGAGATAATTTCTTTAAAAAAAAAAATTCTACCTTATTGGAAATATGAATAGTAACTCAGCGTGGAGCCAGCATTAAGTCTGGACAGGCCCATTGCATGTGCAACGGGAAAGGCAGACTCACTCTCTGTGGGTTATTCACCAATTGTATTTGCACGTGACTATCAGTATTCTGTCCTGCTGAAACTAACAAAGACACAAAATTTTTAAAAATGAATAAGACTGTGTTTAATTTCTACCTGTTAACCCTGGATTTCACCGCAACATTCTATGTTGATACTTTTGTGTGTGTGTTTATATAATTTTTCTCAGGTTTATTTGACTCCTATTTTTCAAATTAAACCAAAGTTTTAGAAGAGTCTTAAGGCACAGAAGTGAGCAGTTCAGAAAATCCTTGCTGCTTTATTGGGCAGAAAGGGCCATGAAAACTTCATATGGTAATCTCCTGGCCTCACCTGCTTTAAATTCAACCATTCTAGGCCAGTTTGATTCTAGGCCCAATTTTCAATCACATGGCATCATTTGGGGTCTATAAATAGACTTCCTTTTTCTTTGCACCTGCTTGTATTTATTCCTTAGGAGATTCAGTAAGTCAACGAAAACCAATAGTCAGAAATGAAGGTTGTGAGCAATAAAAACAGTCGTGTTTTTATGTTCTTGAGCATCATCCATTTTATTAAGCCTTATGTGAGGCGGAGAGTGTAGTTTGAGATGATTTTTCATTATGTGTACCTAAAATCTTTCTTTCTGTTCTGATTTTTAATATCAGCCTTATAAAAGTCTTTCTTTTTACTCTACGTTGTTAAGCTTATGAGTAAATATTAGACTTACAAGTATATTTACATTAAATTTTAATAAAGTACCTAGAAATTTTTTATAAAGAATTTTTTCAGGGACTTCTCTGGCAGTCCAATGGTTAACATTCCTTCAAAAAAGAAAATTTTACAATAAGGCCATCAGTTGGAAAAGTTCCATTTAGTTTGAGCTCTTCTTAGCAAGAAACTCTGCAGTATAATTGTTGGGCTGCACATTGGGGAGTGGTGGTGACTCATAGGGCATAGTTCAATTCTACATCAGACCCCTGGGAGAACTTGGAACCCTCTAGGTCAACAGTCATACCGGGTACTGGCCCAAGAACCAAAAGCGAGTTTCAAAAGGAAGGTCTGTGTCTTCAGCAGAAACTATTATTTTTCTAATCTCCCTGTTTGATTATCTTTCATTCCTACATACAGAGTATTTATTTCCAGAATACACACCCAGAAAGACTTTGTGGGCTTAATGCGTGAATGTCATGACAGAGATGGCCACATCACAGATTTCATACAAGCCAAAGATGAAACAGAGCAAACATACTTACATTTGTTGAAAAGATATGCTTCTACATCTCCACAGGCACATTCAGTTAGCATTTATATTATTTATTCATTCCTTTTTTTTTTAATTTTTAGACTGTCAACTGGTCATACAGTGATTATCGATTGAGATTCTACTGCATGTATATCATACACATGACAACAAATACAACTGGGATCATGTTTAAAAAAATATTTATTATTTACATTTGGCTGCATCAGGTGTTAGTTGCAGCACACGGGATCTTCATTGCGATGCACACACTCTCTAGCTGTGGCCCAGGGGTTTAGTTACTCCATGGAATGTGGGATCTTAGTTCCCCTACAAGGGATTGAATCCACATCCCCTGCACTGCAAGGTGGGTTCTTTTTTCCCCAATTAATTAATTAATTTTAATTGAAGAATAATTACAGTATTGTGATGGTTTTTGCCATACATCAACATGAATCAGCTAGGAGGTATACATGTGTCTCCCCCATCCTGAACCCCCCACCCGCTTCCTTCCCCACCCTACCATCCCAGAGTTGTGCATATGTATGTAAGATATGTCAGAACTGAAACTATATAGTTGAGGGAAGAGTGGGGTAGAGATGAATAATACGGAGACAGAAACAGAGTTCTCCTTCAACATTATTTTGAAAAGGGACAAAGACCTTTGGTGCATGTCTTTTGAGTATATGATGGAAATATTCACTCAATAATGTTGATCAAGCAACTGCCACATCTCATGCACCATCTCATGTACTTAAACAAGAAAGGTCATTGTTGCTTTCTCCCAGGATTTTCCCTTCCATAGCCTGACTGTGAATGCATAATATATACACATAAAATAGTTGACTCATGGTGGATGAGAAGGCTCCACTGAAAGGTACAAATAACAACTTCAAGGTGAACTATAAATTTTGAATCATTGGGCTTGGGCTTCCTATCTCCCAATTTGCTGAGAAATGTGTACTCTTGGAAGGAAGATAGCAAGAGGTGCATGAAAAGGTGCACATTAATGAACTGTATTCCTTGAAAAGAGTAGCAGATTTATTACTAAGGGTGTAATGTTTGATCATTTTTACTCTCTCTCATAGCAGATACAAAAACTGATATTCCTATTATAACGGTCACTGCTGCTACTGCTAAGTCGCTTCAGTCGTGTCCGACTCTGTGCGACCCCATAGATGGCAGCCCACCAGGCTCCCCGTCCCTGGGATTCTCCAGGCAAGAACATTGGAGTGGGTTGCCATTTCCTTCTCCAATGCATGAAAGTGAAAAGTGGAAGTGAAGTTGCTCAGTCCTGTCTGACTCTTCGCGAGCCCTAGGCTCCTTTGCCCATGGGATTTTCCAGGCAAGAGTACTGGAGTGGGGTGCCATTGCCTTCTCTGATTATAATGGTCAAGAACCCCATTATTCTTTAAACCATCAAGATAGAAGATTACTGACATTCTGGAATAAGGACTTAAATTAGATGAAATACAGATGCATATATAGTTAAATGAACACCTTTAATAAGCACTAAGAATAGAAAAAAAAAAAACTATGGTGTTCCTTGCCTCTTCCATTGCCCAAGTAGCTAAAATTTAAAACCTATGTCAAACAAAAAGCAAGTGTAAGAAATAAAGATATGATTTTCTTCCCCATACTGCTGCTGCTGCTAAGTCGCTTCAGTCGTGTCCGACTCTGTGCGACCCCATAGATGGCAGCCCACCAAGCTCCGCCGTCCATGATGACTACTTAAAATTGTTTTGGGATTACTGGGATTCCTTAAAAAATAAACTATAAAATCTAATATGTATATATATTTATTTAGTATTCCTGATGCCTCTGGTATACTGGTAATGGGTAATGCACTGTTTTTGCATTAGAGTTTAAGATGTGACTATATTGTTTTTCTTTTCTACTTTTCACTGATGCAGTAGCTATCAGAATGCCCTGTTATAATTTTAAGTTCTGTTTTCTTTCTATTCCCAAATTCTGTAGGTAGTATACAGGAGCTCTAACAAAACACTTCACCAGTCTCATTTAAGGGCAATTATTTCTTCTTAGCATTCTAAGTTGTGGTTGAAAGTGAAAGTGAAAGTGAAGTCGCTCAGTCGTGTCCGACTCTTTGCGACCCCGGGGACTGTAGCCCACCAGGCTCCTCCGTCCATGGGATTCTCCAGGCAAGAATACTGGAGTGGGATGCCATTTCCTTCTCCAGGGGATCTTCCCGACCCAGGGATCAAACCCGGGTCTCCCGCATTGGAGGCAGACGCTTTAACCTCTGAGCCACCAGGGAAGCCCAAGTTGTGGTTAAGTTCTCCTAAATGTAACACAGAAACAAGCAGCATCTATTATCTCTATAGACTCTCCTTGGTCTATACATCCATTTTATTACAAGCCAGATAAGCTTATAGTATAGGATACTTAGAAAATATCTAAATAGTTCAGGATAAAATGTTCAAAATAAAGTCATGGCTCTTAAACAAAACAAGATGCTATGCTAACTGTGTGCTATCTCCTTCTTGATCTCAATCGATTAATGAATGGTAGCTAATAACTGCTGAAATAGTTTCAAATATATTAATAAAGTCAAATCACAAAATCTAAACCAAACCATTTATTTTCTTATTCTCTGAGGTTGATGTTTACATTTAATATTATTTAAAATTATGTAATAAATATAATAAAAAGGATATTTTAAACAAGAAAATTTTAATTAATAATTCAATACATTTTTCCTACTTAAGATTTACCTTTCTTTGATATCAAAGATATTATAAACAATAATTTTTAAAGTTGTTATTACATTTTCTAAAAATCAGTAACTGATAACTAACAGATACTGCTCTCCCCACTCTCACTGGACACATGATTTTATTACATAAAATAAGTTAATTTTGTTGACTATATACTCATGACAATATAGTAGCATCAATATATAAGGACACACCAAACAGTCACAAAATAATTTATATCTCTTACTTGAATGATTTCTGATTGCATTACACAGGTACTGTACTTATGTAAAGAATGAATAGTCAGTGATATAACTGGTCAGTAATATAACATAGAGGTGTTCTCAGCTTTGGGGACCTAAAATGGCTCCCTCAATCTATTTGTGGAGGATACAGAGAACAATCTCTACCACATTAATTAGACTAACTTCCAGATACATTAACCATTTTGAATTGTGCATATTTCTGAAATGCAGGTGGTTTATCTGATATGATATACTGGATGTTAATAATTAATACATTGTTTAAAGTCTCAGGTTATCATTTAGTTTTCTCTTAGTGATTAAAAACTGAAAGTCCAGGAATATTTTCAGAAAAGAAAATATATTCTTTCAGAGAAGCAGTCACAGCACATTTGTATCGCAGAGAGAGACAGGCCTCGAGTTGTTTCCCGAAGCCCTCTGGAGGTACCAGGGGTACCAGGGGTACCAGGCTTAGCAAAGTGAAAAGTAGCCCAGGAGCATCCCTGCTCAATTCAGCAGCAAGGCGAAGACAAGAGCTGACGAACAAAACGGAAAACAACTTTCCCAGACCTCAGAGAGAACACTTGGCATTCCTGAGGGACAGCTGCTTGCTGGTAGAAGTTATGATAATAAACTAAACTGGGTGAGCATTTCCTAAGAAGAAATATTTAATTATCCTGCTCACCATTATGAGGAACTTCTGCCACTCGTCATGTTATTATACAGTAAATAACCATTTTTCTAAAGGACAGAGCTGTTTTAATTATATGACAATGAATGCATAATTATTATGTTTGTTAGGAATGAATCGCAAGACAACAGACTTGATATTGCTGCTCTGGTTAGTGCATCTTAATTACTTTTTCATTTATTTTGCATATAAAAGCTATTTGCTAATTGTCTTTGCTGTAAATATGCAAAATATAATTAGTCATTCATAATTCTTTATGTGTTATCTAACTGTACATTTGTTTCTGAGGAACATATATTAAAGTATGGGTATTTAATGGGCTTTTTTTTTTTTTTGGTGTGTGTATTCTGCTTTTTTTTTTCTTTTAAAAAAGCATAGTTTTAAGTAAAAATTAGGCACATAACAGTATTAACCCTATTCTTAATGAAACTTGCTGTAAAAAAAAAGGAGAATAAAAAATATGGACTTATGGAGAAAATGCCAAAGTATGTGGAGTTTTAAGAATCTTCCATGTGAAGACACTGATGATGACATGAAGTATCTCTTATTAAGCCTTTAAATTAACCTTTTAGATAATCTCCAAAGCTACTCAGATAAATCTTTAAGCATTATCAATTTCAATTTAAGTTTTTATGTATTTCTGTGAATACTTACCAAAAGGAGGAAAGAAATCCATGCGTGTGCTGAAGCATGCATTTTAAAGTGCCCCCAATAAATTGCTCATATCTGTTTAAAACTTGAGGTAAACACTCAAGATTTTCAAGTTTTAGCTCTTGAGTATTTTATAAAATCTATGTAAGTGGCAGCAAGAAGGATTTTTTGGAATAAGTTATTTCTTTAGTGAATAATGTGGATATTATGACGTGAACCTACAGTGACGTTTGGCATCTCAAAAGTGAACCATACCAGCTAGTTTCTCAGCCTGAGGAACATTTTTCTTTTTTGAGTAGCTGGAAACAGAACTTGGGCTAGTTTCTTCTCTGGTTATCATTTCAACATGAACTAACATTGCAGAGAGTGTCTCTTTGCACTCAGATCCATTACAATGACTGACTGGTGAAATGGACCACGTGTTTCAAATAGTACAGATATCAGGAGCATCGACCAGTGATTCAAATTTTTCTTTTCACTTGTCTCCATAAAATCCTGCCAGTCCATCCTGCTGATGCATGTCACATTCTACTTTCTTCACCTCAAACATTTGATTTACTAACCGGTTGTACTGTTAATCCCATGTCATGACACTTCTATTCACTTCTGCTTTTCAACTGAAAACAGCTTCCTATGAAGATAAAGCTAGGTAAAATCTATTGTAAAGAGGAGAATAACTTGAATGCAGCTATCATATCAAAATGAAAACACACTTCTGCTCTCTTCACCCACTAGATATCCTGAATACTTTTCTTAATGATGAAGTCAAAAGGATAGCTGATGAGAATACGACTGATGATAATTTTTTTTTCAGAAGTAATCCTACTCTGTAATTCTGTAATTGTTCTGATTTATGTTCAGTAAATCTTTTTAAATGAATATATATAAAAACAGCATAGTGGCAGAGTGTGAATTAGGAAAAAAACTCAAATGTGCTTCAGAAAATTGTGATATGAATAAATTATGTTGATTCTTGTTTATCATAAAGCATTTAAAACCAGCACTTGCAAAAACCATAGCTGTTATATAGGTTTTGTTGTTTTTATCGTGGAATTTTCTTTGCGGCTCCTTGAATGTTTTTTCTTTTGCCTTCAGAAGAGCCGAAAAACAAAAAGTGAAATGTGTATTTCAAATAACATTCCACTTACTTCAGAAAGCTGTACAGATAACACTCTCACTACCAAAATCACACTCTTAAAAATTTCATGTCCTATACTGAAAGGGTTTAGTTGGATGAAGTTGCAAAATGGAGAATATTGGGTTGTGTAAAAAGGTAATCATTTCACTTTACAGTCTGAAAGTGTAAAACACACACTGGTGAATCCTTGTAAAGAGACTGTTTCATACCTCTTATGCATGTGTTGATGGCATGAAACAGATGTGAAAATTAAATTTTCATTTATATTTCTAAATATTTTCACTATTACAGAAAGAAGTATAAGAATGACTTTTTTGATAATTTTTGCAAACCTATAGCATTCTCAAGTGCTATACTGAAAGGGTTTAGTTGGATGAAGTTGCAAAATGGAGAATACTGTATTCAGTATATAGGAATGACAGAACATTTGCTGTTTTTTGAAATGTGACTAAATGTTCAACAGAGGCAACAGGCCTCAGGAAGAAAAAATTCTAGACTTTCACCTTAGCAAACAAAACCCCAAAATTCTTTGATTATATTGTATGATATCCAAGTACGTAAAACACTGGAAAATTCTAGATTTGCCTTTGGTGATGATGAGGAGCGCTATCTGTCCTCCTTTACAAGAAGTTTGAGAGGGTAATCACTTGAGGGGCTTTTTGTCTTTTAAAAATAATCCTTATCAAGCACCTATTTTACAAAGAATCAAGTCAGAATAATAAACATGGTCTTCCCAGTAGCATTAGGCAGGATAAAATTCAGAAGAATGTAAATGTGAAGAGTGACTAACGTTGAATAGGTGATAGGAGAGTAAGAACTATAAAAGCTTCCTATCAGTGCATTGATTGAAAAATTCTTTTTTTTTTTTAATCTTTAAAGATCCTAAATATTTTTACATAGAATTTTCCAAAATATACTTTAATCAAAAGCCTTCTTTACAAGATCTAAGAAAGGAACTATCCCAGTCTTGTGGGTTCTAAATTGCACATTATAGAAAGAAACCACTGGCCTCAGTCAATTAACTGTAGGATTTCAGAGGTCATACTTAATGTTAAAATACTCATGGGAGGAGTGGGAAATGGCCCATGGGGATATTTTAATCATGTTTATAAACTTGAGCAAATAGTATATAGCAATTCTTGCACACACAAATTTTGTATATACAGATTATTTACATTTACACATTGTATGTATGTGTATATGTCTGTATACAACTTTATTTATTCTAACTTTCCTTGTGAGGAGACAGAGTTTGAGCTAAATCAAATAATGAAATATTCCAATGGTAATCAATATGACCTCCATGAATTCTACCCCTTTATTTTCACATTGTCTGTTAAGTAGAATTTAAAGTCAAAAGATAAGATTAGTTCATTTATCATTTATTTATTTTTTATGTCCAAGCACCACTTCCTTTCTCTTCCTCTTGAAAAATTTTGCGACCTTTTACAGATTAATCAGTTTCTGTCACATGGTGCCTTATTCATCCCTTGAAAAATGGTCTCAGATGGTCATCTGAAGAGCCAAACCTAAAACATTCTACTTTCTAGAAATAAAAACTGCATCTTCTTTTCTGGCTTTCGATAATGTCTTCGGGCTGGGGGAAAATTATCCGCCTAAGAAAAACAAACACTCCTTCTGCTGTGTGTTTGTGTTTGCATGGATCAATTGTGGGACAAACAGCATTCATTGACAGTTGCTGGCCATGAGTCTGCCTGTTTGAAATACCTTAGTCAGGAGAAGTACCACAAACTGAACCGAACAATCTCTCACAAAACATCTGCAACCATCTGACCCTGGCCTTAACCTTTAAATCTATCTTTTCATATTCATCTCAAAAGACCTTGTCAATGGCCAAGGAGACTCAAGAAAAGGATTCTTCAACAAACAAAAAAGATACAGAGGAAATTCAACCCAGATTAGGTGGCAGAAGATAATACAGTTTGCTCATTTTTATTCTGCTGCTCAAACTGGAGTTGAATTCATTTTCACTTTATCTTTATTCATGTTATTTAAACATAACATTCATTAGGATTGTGAACTGCAACAGATAGAAGAGAACAAAACTACTCGCCAAATTTGTTGGGCATCTGTTCCCACTAGAGGCGGCCCTTTGCCAGCTCCACATCATGTCATTTTTTTTTCCCCTGAATTCATTTCAAAGTCAATCCATCAGTTTATGAACTGTTTGATCAAACTTGTCATTAACCAAGTGAAACATTTAATTTGTATTAACAAAAATGGGACAAATAATTAGTATAGGGATTAACCATTTTACTTTTTTTTCATTCTTATTTATTAAACGTGTTCATTGTTGATATAATTTTTTTTCTGTGACACTATCTGGTTTCACCGGAAATAATGGGAAACCTTTTTTTTTTTTTTTATGAAAATACTTACAAAGTGATGGCCACTTAAAAAATACATACAAATATCTGGATCTCACAGCTGCCGCTAGTAACTGCTCATTTCTAGTCACCATCTTCATTAAGATAGGAGCACAGATTCCCCTAAAGCAAAGAGACTGAAAGAGCCAAACAGCCAGAGTTTTATGAGAAAATAACCAGAGCTATATCAAATATCAAAAGACATTTTATTTTCATTTTTGAATAAACTTAGCATTTCATTTTAACATCTCACCATACGCTATCTAACCATGCTACTCTAACACATGGTACAGGTAACTTACCACAAAGAACTCTCCTCTTCCCCACACTTGCCTATAATATTTAGTTCCATTTTGCCACCATGAAATTGTTATTTATATAACACATGAATTAGATATGGAGCCAATGCTGTTGGTTGGGATTTTTACTTTCAGAAAGACTTAGTCATCATCTTGTGCAACTGCCGTGACCGTGACCTCTTTGGGCACTTGTCGGCCTAGCTATGACAATTTGTTAATGAACTAGTTTTGTTTTTAATTGCTTACTTAATTATGGAGCACCAACATAATAGCATTTCTAATTTGTATCATAATTGCGTGCAGAGATGAAATGTTGGTGTCTATCATATGCTTGCTTCTAATCAT
The DNA here is from genome assembly GCA_006410635.1 of Cephalophus harveyi. Lineage (NCBI taxonomy): Eukaryota > Metazoa > Chordata > Mammalia > Artiodactyla > Bovidae > Cephalophus > Cephalophus harveyi. Next base: position 147,095 of record SJYT01057682.1, on the reverse strand, counting down.
CTCTTGTTCATGGAAAATTTTCCAAAGAGATATCTTCTTTAATATGGTGATGTGGTACCAGTTATATGACTGTTTTCTTAAATGCAATTGTGTCTGTAAAATAATTTCAATGTCTCTCTCTCCAAGTTTATATAAACATGTATATATATATATGTTATTTAAAATTTTATATTTTCAGTAAGATAAAAGTACATGCAAAAAATACCTATCAATACATAAATAACAAACATTAATTGGCATTTTGACAATGATATCTATGACCATAACAGTTTTAAAGAGTTTATAAAAATATTTCATTTATCCTATAGGATATTCTCCTCACTATTGCCTTAGTGTTATTGCTGCTGTATAGAATGTTTGATTCACCACTGATATGTGGTGTATAAACCAGTTTTCAGCATGCTTCAAATCCATTGGAGAAAAAAAAGAGGCCCATCATTCTTTAAAATCAAGTCACTAATCTAACAGTATTTCTTTCTTGTCATGATCTAAATTTGAAAAATTCAGAGAATTAAGCCAAGTCTCTTTTAAGATAAAGAACAAGTGGAAAGTAGGTTTCAGAAACAAAGTCATGGTAGAGTCCACTGAGGTCACCATTGACCTATGTCCTTCTTAATGAATTTTCTTCTTTACAGTTAGTTCCCCGTGGAAAAATATATTGAATGAAAAACATTAGTTATGGGCCCATCAGCACAGTTCAAAACATGTGTAGTTGACGTATGTTTCCCCCCCCAAAATACAAGTATTGGCCTGTTCATTGTCATCTACACAAAGAACTGAGTGCTAAAATCCTTTACTCAACTAAATTCTTAATAAGTAAACTGAGACTAACCCTCTAATACCAGATTTGTTAAACAACATGATTTAGGTCCTTGCTATTCATGCACCTTGTACAACTAAAATGACTGGTAAAGCTAGAATCATGAAAGAGTCATTTTATGTAGCTGCTAAATTCCTCTCAAATCTCCTTGCAACTTAACGAGTAAAGAAAGCTCAATGTGTAATGCCAGCTAATGTGGTTTATGCTAGAAAATAGTATCAACCTATCTTTGTAGCTTATCTAAGCCAGGATAATACTTTTAGCCTTTATAGTAGACCCAACTCCATTTTTTCAACTCTTGACTATGTATTTCCTGAAATCCTTTTCCAAAGAGTTAAATTGGATGTGAAATCTGTACTAGGCTATGGAGCTGTCTTTGTTCTAAGTCTCGCCAGCAAAGCCTCGTCTCTGTATCACTTTCATTGCGTTCTGATTGAGCTTGACAGTGTGACAGGAAAGCAAAGGGAGGCAATTCCAAACTGAATGAGAGTCTTTTTCAGCCACACGGCAGCCTCCTCCTTAGCCCCTAAGAAAAAGAGGTAACAGATGCCGGTAGCAAAGCATCCCTAACAAAGTCCTAACTTTGATGCAGGCAAAAGAAGAAAAAAATGTAAAAGATTGTCTCAGTGCAGGAAAACCTTGAATGGAACACAAAGGAAGCAAAATGAGAAAAATTGTGGTGCAGAAAACGGCTGGGAGAGTTATATAGCGGCAGTGCATTTAAGAAATCATTCTCCTCTTCAAGTGGTTAGAGTCTTCAGAGTCTGCTCTGCCATGTATGGTGCAATGAGAATCCTTACATTAGATGGGGCCTGAGCAAAAGGTGATTAATGATGCTGTGATTGCTTGGACATTGTTCATGGGACTAATGCACAGTTCCTTAGGTGGAAAGAAAAACTCCATTAAAAAGACAAATCTACCATATAGCTCTTACCTTTATACTCTGGGAAGTATTTTTTTTTTTTTTTTTCTGATTAAAAAAATGACAAGTTATTACTGTTTACTTCAATAAGTTCTATAATTAAATGAGTTGGAACATAACTTACTTTATACTGCTTTATCCTATCTGAGGATCAGCATCTTGGCCTTGTCAAACAGTGGCTTCCAAGGGGACTATAATCTCTGAAAGGAGGTTATTCAGTTGCATTAAAAAAAATTATTATAAGAGACATTTAAAAATGTATACTAGTTTCTTTTACTTATTCAGGAACTAATTTAAAATATCATTATCTGTGGTGAGAACATGAACCAAAGTGGACAAGATCTATCCAGTTGGACCAAAGCATTGCTAATGCCCATGTAGTGCTGCTGCTGCTGCTGCTAAGTCACTTCAGTCGTGTCTGACTCTGTGCGACCCCATAGATGGCAGCCCACCAGGCTCCTCTGTCCCTGGGATTCTCCAGGCAAGGATACTGGAGTGGGTTGCCATGTCCTTCTCCAACACATGCATGCGTGCTAAGTTGCTTCAGTCGTGTCTGACTCTGTGCGACCCTGTGGACAGCAGCCCACCAGGCTCCTCTGTCCATGGGATTCTCTAGGCATTGCTTAGATAAAACAGGGAAATGTGAGTAGTCCCATCCCATCCACATGCAAGCCCTGGGATCAGAACAGGTCCTGAAAGTTTTGGTGGTGGGCATGGGAGACACGGGGAGAGCAGAGTCTCATGGTGCTCTTGTCTGTACTTGTTTTCATTTATTTTCAGAGACTGAAATAAATCAATATGATACAGAGATTGCTATACTCTATCATGTAAAATAGTGGGGAGCATTTAAATGAAGAATTCCTTCCTTGATAATCCTCAGTGGCTGATGTGCTTGGTAAAGCCTTGTGAATTCAAAGCTCAGTGACATGATAAACATCCCCTAAGGAGTCGTTATTGGCTACTGTGATATCTCTATGCTGGTGGCATGGCAGTATAAACAGTACAAGCATTAGTCCTTATTACAGGCCAAACTTACACAAGAAGTTTACTGGTTTACTACACGGAACACGTTTTTTTTTTAATTGGAGTATAATTGTTTTAGAATGTTGTGTTAGTTTCTGCTGTACCACTAAGTCAATCAGCTCTACGTATACATATATCCCTTCCCCCTTGAGCCTCCTTCCCATGCCCCCCATGCCACCCCTCTAGGTCATCCCAGAATACTCAGCTGAGCTCCCTGTGCTATCCAGCAGCTTCCCACTAACTATATATTTTACATATGATAGTGTATATGTGTCAATGCTATTTTCTCCATTTGTCTCACACTCCCCTTCCTCATCTGTGTCTACAAGTCCGTTCTCTTCATCTGCGTCTCTATTCCTGCCACATTTGTTTTTTGATACTAATATCACAAGAGAAGTTTTTCTTTGAAGTAGACTAGTTTTTAGACCAGTTTTAGATTCACAGAAAAATTGAACAGAAGTCCAGAGAGTTCCTGTAGGCCCCCTTCTCTGCTCGTGCACAGCCTTTGCCACTAAGACATCCTCTACCAGAGAAATGTTTTTTCTTGTTGTTATCAGTTGCTCAGTCGTGTCCAACTCTTTGCGACCCCATGGACTGCAGCATGCCAAGCTTCCTTGTCCTTCACTATCTCCCAGAGTGCTCAAACTCATGTCCATTGAATTAGCGATGCCATCCAACCATCTTGTCCTCTGCCGTCCCCTTCGCCTCCTGCCTTTACTCTTTCCCAGCATCAGGCTCTTTTCTAATAAGTCAGCTTTTTGCATCAGGTGGCCAAAGGATTGGAGCTTCAGCTTCAGCACCAGTCCTTCCAGTGACTACTCAGCGTGGACTTTCTTTAGGATGGACTAGTTGGATCTCCTTGCAGTCCAAGGGACTCTCAAGAGTCTTCTCCAACACCACAGTTCAAAAGCATTAATTCTTCGGTGCTCAGCCTTCTTTCTGGTCCAACTCTCACATCTATACGTGACTACTGAAAAAACCATAGCTTTGATTAGATGGACCTTTGTCAGCAAAGTAATGTCTCTGCTTTTTTAATATGCTGTCTAGGTTTGTCATAGCTTTTCTTCCAAGGAGCAAGCGTCTTTTAATTTCATGCCTGCAGTCACCATCTTCAGTGATTTTGGAGCCCAAGAAAATAAAGTCTCTCACTGTTTCCATTGTTTCCCCATCTATTTGCCATGAAGTGATGGGACCGGATGCCATGATCTTAGTTTTCTGAATGCTGAGTTTTAAGCCAACTTTTTATTTTATTTTATTTATTTTTTATTTTTTTAAGCCAACTTTTTAAAGTGTAGATTTTGTGCGATCTTTTTCCTCTGGAAATTTTGTGACTTTTTTCCTTCTCTCAGATATGTTAATGCTGCTTTATCTCAGGTTGAAATGTTTCAATTGCATAATTAGACTAGAATAAAGGTGAGTTTGAGTCTATGAAAATAAAGCTTAGACCAGGAGCATGGTTGGAGCAACGTTAAAGCTATCTGCACATTTTGCTAGAACTGTAGTCTAAAAATGTGCTGAAGATAAAAGAGATGAATAAAGCACCAGATAACCTGGAGCTCTAGAACTGCTAGCTTAGTTTATAAATGATTATCTCTCTGTGCTAAAATAAACCCTGTGTATATTTAGTTGATGATTGTGTGTTGAATGCATATATTATAACTGACATGCACAGATACCTAATTCATATATGTGATGGTCCTGCAGGTTAACATGTTTATCTATATATGAGTTCTCATATACTTAAGATGCTAGAAAATTCACAGACTTAAATCATCTCTCTTATATACTCATATACAGATTATACTATTATGTTTTCCAGATAATTAATGTCCTCTGTCTATATTTGACATGATTTGATTTCCTTTAAAGATAGCTAATGAGATAAAACAGGCACTATGAACCAGTTAAATCAACCACCTAATCTTGCACATGAAACATTAAACAGAAAGGAAGCATCTGCAATTAGCAAATTGCTTTGATGTGACTAAATATCTGGCTCCCTGCATCATCAACATTGTGGGTCTAAGTCCCAGATGAAGCTGCTGATCTAGACGTGCTGAATGTAAATATAATGAGCATGCATTTTCTCATGGAGCTTGCTTCTTGAGGATGGTGGTTCTATGTGATTCAGCAGAGCTCGGGGGCTGTGGACAAGGTGTGGAGAGGGAAGGGGGACAGGGAGATGTGACCCCACTGTCCATCTGAAAGATCTGTGTTTCCTTCTTGAAAGAGAGAAAACTGCGTGTTTCTGACATGCAGAAGGGTTTTGCATTGCTGAATAAGACGCTGGCAATGCAGATGTGGTAAGGGAATGGTTTTTACCTGTCTATGTCCTCAACAGATAGTTACCAGTTATCTGGTGAATATACACATGCTTTATTTTAAAATAGATAGACAATCATTTATTAGTTAAACTAGGAGTTCTAGAGCTCCAAGTTATTCTCATGTTTTCCTCGTCCAGATCTTATCCTAACAGTGGATCTGGCCATCAGGTCAGTCTAACATGGATCTGAAAAACTCACATACTGAATTCTTCACTGTCTACTTGATAAAACTCCAAGGTTTACCCAGGAAGTGGATGGAAGAACACACCTTCTCGTTCCCAATGACACAAGCATGAATATGGGAAAAGCCATATGGACAGAACTCATGGACATAAAGACAAAATCTTTGATATGTAAATGCTCATTTAGGAAAATAGCATTAATTTTCTGTTATACGCTAGTCACTGTTTTAAGTGCTTTCCATGAGTCATCTCATTTAATCATCTCAAAAAAATGTGCAGAAGGTATTTATCAGTCTAATTAACAGATTTTTAAAAATAACAGATGAGGAGGCAGAGGCAGAGAAAGGTCTGATAACTTGCACAAGGTTGCCCTGTCTCTTGGTAGATGGTGTGTGTTTAGTTGCTAAGTCATGTCTGACTCTTTTGCAACCCCATGGACTGTATCCCTCCAGGCTCCTCTGTCCATGGGGTTTCTCAGGCAAGAATACTGGAGTGGGTTGCCATGTCTTTCTCTAAGGGATCTTCCTGACCCAGGGATTGAACCTTGTAGATGGTACAGCTGGGATATAAGAGCCACCGGTTCTGGCACTTGTGCTCTTCAGGGCTATACCACAGCTGCCAGGAAGACTCCTAAGGTCAGGAGACCTGCTAGCTAAAAATAAACAAGATTGACATAATGGGAAAAAATAACAACTAGAACTGTATTTATGGGGGAAATGGAGCTGTATTTATGGGGGAAATGGTCATAATGTCCAGTCATTGAAAATGAAGAGTTCTAGGTGTGATCACTACCAGGACAGCAACCCCTCCCACCGCCGCTTAAGTGTATAAGGAAGGAGGAGGGGGCACAGCTGGAGCCCTGGGCATCTCAGTGATGCTGAACAGGTGGAACACTGCAGTGTAGTTGCTAGGTGCCAGGCCTGCTCCGGAGCATCTTTAGTCCTCTTGACAATATTGGGAAGTATATGTTAAAGCCTCATTTTAAAAAATTGACTTTGTTTATTAGAAAAGTTTCATGTGTACAGAAAAATTGTGCAGACAGTATAGAATTCCCATAGTTTCCATATACCCTTCCCCAAGTTTCCTTCATTATTAATATCTTACATGAGTGTAGTACCTTTCTTAAATTGAAGAGTGGATATGATACACTCTTATTAACTGAAGCCCACCATTTACACTAGGCTCAATCTTTGTATTGCACCATTTTGCAAGTCTTATGTGGTCATGTATGGATGTGAGAGTTGGACTGTGAAGAAGGCTGAGCACCGAAGAATTGATGCTTTTGAACTGTGGTGTTGGAGAAGACTCTTGAGAGTCCCTTGAACTGCAAGGAGATCCAATCAGTCCATTTTGAAGGAGATCAACCCTGGGATTTCTTTGGAAGGAATGATGCTAAAGCTGAAACTCCAGTACTTTGGCCATCTCATGCAAAGAGGTGACTCATTGGAAAAGACTTTGATGCTGGGAGGGATTGCAGGCAGGAGGAGAAGGGGACAACCAAGGATGAGATGGCTGGATGGCATCACTGACTCGATGTACGCGAGTCTGAGTGAACCCCGGGAGTTGGTGATGGACAGGGAGGCCTGGAGTGCTGCGATTCATGGGGTTACAAAGAATCGGACACGACTGAGCGACTGAACTGAACTGAACTGAACAAATGCATAGTGTCATGTATCTACGAAAGCAGTATCATACAGAATATTTTTCTGCCCTGAAAAATCCTATGTGCTCTACTCATTCATCCTTTTCTTTCTTCCTTCCCCCATCAACTGACTTTTTTTTTTTTTTTTAGCTATCTCTATAGTTTTGCCTTTTCCAGAATGCCATTTGGTTGGAATCACACTGTACGTAGCCTTTTCAGATTGACTATTTTCACTTAGCAATGTGCAACTCAGGTTCCTCCATGTCTTCCTAAAGCCTAATAGCTCATTTATTTTCATCACAGAATAGTATTCCATTCAACAGTTTGTTTATCCATTTCCCTGCTGAAGAACATCTTGGTTGTAAAGCGTTATTTTTTGAATGTGGAAATGAAAACTCAGAAAAGTTATCATTGGGACTTTTCTCTCTGGTGGTCCAGTGGTTAAGAATCCACCTTGCAATGTAGGGGACACGGGTGCGATCCCTGGTTAGAGAACTAAGATCCCATGTGCTGCAGAGCAATTGAGCCCGTGTGCCACAACTACTGAGCCCGCATGCCACAGCTAGAGAGTCTGTGTGCTGCAAAGAAAGATCATGCATGGTGCAACAAAGATCCTGTGTGCCGCAACTGAGACTCTATGCAGCCAAATAAATAAATAGTTTTTAAAAAAGAAAAGTTGTCCTCTGTCTGAGTTCTCAAAGCTAGAAAGGGATAGAGCCAGATCTTCTGGTCCAAGTCTAGAGATGTCCTCCTCCATGACAGCTGCTTGCAGAGCTTTAGGGAAAAACTGGGGTGGGCAGCACTTATTTAGTCAGACTACTTGTCTTCCTTTCCTTCTTAAGTGGTCCAGCTGCCTTTTCACTGTGCAAAATGTATTCTTCTAGAGGAGCTAGCCCCAGCAGAGTCATATATTTTCCCTAAAAGTGAGAGTTCTGCTATGCCAGAAAAGTTGCTTCAGGGAAGATAAATAATCTATACCCCAGGCCCCTTGTTGACAAAGTGAAATATCTTGGGAGCATTGGCCAGCAGACTACCACCCAAGGGAGTGTGGTTTTCAGAAGCGCTGCAAAGGATTTTATTGACTGCACAGATTACCACCCCAGCTCCCCGTGGGGCCTTCATTCCTCTCATTTAAGGGATTCGAATTCCTGTTAAGGGTCCAGCCCCATGGGGAAGAAAGCGGTTCTGTGAATAAGGCACCAAGAGCAAGTGAGAAGGTGAGAGGCAGAGGGAGAGGAGATGAAAGAGGGAACAGGATGGTGCAGATGCGAGTTGAAGTCACTACCCCTAAACTAAGCCCGCTGTTTCCTTACTCAGAGGGACTCGCACTGGTGTCACTTTCCGGGTCTCCTGGGCTCTCATTCACAGAATCAGTGATGATTGATTAGTGAATCTGTGAAACTCATCCTTCCTCTCCTTTTCTTGTAGGAGTGAGCCACCAAACACAGCACTCTCCCATCCTTCTCTCCGCAGGATGTATCACAGGAGGCCTGTCCCGTGCAGAAGGCCTCTGGCCATCCAGTGCAGCCCGTGCCTGTGGGTGGCTGTAGGTGGAGGTCTGATTATCTCTGTGTTCAGAACTAGAAAGCATTGTCCACCAATAAAAGCCACATTCTCCAACATCTGCTTTGCCAGTGATAAAGCTGGCAGTTTGGTCTATATCTGCTTTACTATTTTATCTATTTCAGTTGGTTTGGAATGAATGAGGAGAAGGAAAGTGATATTTTCAGGGAGCTCATCAAGTGCATGGGAAGTCAGAGATTACCTTTATCCCTTTACAAATTTCCTTATTTATGACTTTTTTCCCAAGGATGCCTTGAACTTTGACAAGAGATGGAGGAAGGAGACAGAGAGTGACAGGTTTGGGGAGAGTCATCAATAATAATATAACTACTACCAGCTCACTGAATTCTTATGAAAGTGATACCTGTGATGTTCATATTGATATACCCATTTATTGACCAAAGGCAGAGAGACTTGTCCACGATCACATAACTAGGAAGTGACACATCAGATTCTAGTTGATTCCAAACCTTCCGCTTTTTCACTGCATTTCTCCCAGAAGAGTTAGGTCTTCTTTCTCAATGTCGTTTTCATCTCCACTTCCCTTTCATCCCTGGTGCCGCTTTCCCCACATCGGGCTCATGTCTGACTTGTCACCCTAGGCCTCCTCAACCTCAGCCTTCCATTGAGTCCATTATGCACACTACTGCAAGGCTACCCCTCCTAAAACTTCATTTCATATATGCCATTCCAGATCCATGATCATGCTCATTTGTTCCATCAGCTCCTAAAATATGGCTTCCCTGTGAAGAAATAGAATACTCATCAATAGCTCTAATTCAGAGCCAAAAATCTGACCTGGTATGAACTATTTACACTGAACTCTGTATAAGTCATTTCACCCTTCTTTGAATAATAGCACTCATTTTTCCCTTCCCATGATAGTTATTATAATCCACTCAATGACCCTATTTCTTAATGTGGAATTACAAACTCTCCCCTTGTGGGAGCACTACACACCCTCCAATATTTACTTGTCCTTGAATTTCTCTGTAAACTCTTCCAGGAAGAAGATCACAGATGTATTCCCTGAGCCCATCCAAGGGCAAGGGAGATAGAAATTGCCCCATAAATACCTGTTAAATGAATTAAACAAGTTCCCTTTTGCATTTCTTACAGTATTAGGCATGATGCTGCTTCTGCTGCTGCTGCTAAGTCTCTTCAGTCGTGTCCGACTCTGTGCGACCCCATAGATGGCAGCCCACCAGGCTCCCCCCTCCCTGGGATTCTCCAGGCAAAAACACTGGAGTGGGTGCCATTTCCTTCTCCAGTGCATGAAAGTGAAAAGTGAAAGTGAAGTTGCTCAGTCGTATCCGACTCTTAAAGACTCCATAGACTGCAGCCTACCAGGCTCCTCTGTCCATGGGATTTTCCAGGCAAGAGTACTGGAGTGGGGTGCCATTGCCTGCTCTGATTAGGCATGATAGTTCCAACTTAATATGTGGTCCTTAAATGCTTTTGAATAAATGAAAAACTACTTGTTTTAAATACTGCAAGTAGATAAAATATCAATCTTACTTCTTTCCTAAATGCTTCGACCAAACTAAGCAAATATGATTTGAAATTATATTAATATAACTTTTTTGGGGACCTTCATTTTCAGTCTAGCACTATTACTTCCTAGCTGTAGGTTCTAGGGAAAATTATTAAAACTGTCTATAACATTTTTCACATCTGGGAACAATAATAGTAAGGGTTTTTTGTTTGTTTGTTTTAAGTGAAGATAGAGTTATTATATTAAAATGCTTAGAATAATGCTTAGCTCACAAAGCTTCCCTAACATGGGAAAGGAGATGATCAGCCAAGTCCAGGAAGCACAGAGAGTCCCAGGCAAGGTTAACACAAGGAGGAATACACTGAGACACACAGTAATCAAACTGACAAAAATTAAAGACAAAAATAAAATATTAAAAACAACAAGGGAAGAATGACAAATAACATATAAGGGAACTCCCATAAGGCTATCAGCTGATTTCTCAATAGATACTCTACAAGTCAGAAGGGAATGATGCAATATATTTAAAGTGATAAAAGGGAAGAACCTGCAATCAAGAATAATCTAGCCAGCAAGACTCTTATTCAGATTTGATGGAGAAATCAAAAGCTTTCCAAACAAGCAAAAGTTAAGAGAACTCAGCACCACAAACCAGTTTTACAACAAATGCTAGGAAATACAAAAGAAAGAAAAGATCTACACAAAATAAACCCCCCAAAATTAAGAAAATGGTAATAGGATCATACATATTGATAAGTACCTTAAATATAAATGGATTAAATGGACCAACCAAAAGACATAAACTGGCTGGGCAGATGAAAATATGTGCATGCGTGCACTTCCACTTACTACATCACTCTACTTAACCCCCAAATTGTAAGTAATTATTTTATATTGTTAGGTTAATCATGTTTCCATTGTGAGCTTGCAATTATAATTATCGTTTACTTTCTACCTGGCTATTGATTGTGAAAAGGATAAATATCTTTTACTATTGTGATCATGTAACTATTATTCACTTAGTATCATTGTATCATGATTGGTCAACAGAAAATAATAGACTTCTATATCACCAAAAGTACCATTTAATAGAAAAACCTATAATCACTTTTTAAAATCCAGATGCATATCAGAATTATCATGGAATGTTTTGAAAAATAGAAATGCCCAGTGTTGCTCTTCTTCTCCATAAAAGCTCCATTTATGTTTCTAATGAGCAGCCATGTTTAAAAACAACTGGACTATATGTTGATCTTTTACTTGTATCTAGTTTGTTTAGCTTTTTCTATTTAATATTCCGTTCTCCCATTTCATTTAGTTTATGTTCTCCAATTTCTCCATCTCTTCTTTTTTTTTTTTGATGTTCTTTCTCAAGCCTTTATCAAGCATAGTAGAAAGCATATATATACACACATATGTATAGTGTATATATATATAAAATATAAAGTATATACACACACACACACTTTATGTGTATGTATGTATGTATGTATAACATATGTATAGTATGTATGTATAACACATATATGTATATTCAAAATAGTATGTATGATATATAAATGCATGCTCAAAAATGACAGAATGATCTCTGTTCGTTTCCAAGGCAAACCATTCAATATCACAGTAATCCAAGTCTATGCCCCAACCACTAATGCCAAAGAAGCTGAAGTTGAACAGATCTTTGATGACTTACAAGACCTTCTAGAACTAACACCAAAAAAAGATGTCTTTTTCATCAGAGGGGACTGGAATGCAAAAGTAGGAAGTCAAGAGATAACCTGCAGTAACAGGCAAGTTTGGTCTTGGAGTACAAAATGAAGCAGGGCAAAGACTAACAGAGTTTTGCCAAGTGACTGCACTGGTCATAGCAAACCCCTCTTCCAATGACACAAGAAACGACTCTATACATGGACATTACCAGATGGTCAATACTGAAATCAGACTGATTATATTCTTTGCAGCCGAAGATGGAGAAGCTCTACACAATCAGCAAAAACAAGGCTGGGAGCTGACTGTGGCTCAGACCATGAACTCCTTATTGCCAAATTCAGACTTAAATTGAAGAAAGTAGGGAAAACCACTAGACCATTTAGGTAAGACTTAAATCAAATCCCTTACAATTATACAGTGGAAGTGACAAGCAGATTCAAGGGATTAGATCTGATAGACAGAGTGCCTGAAGAACTATGGACAGAGGTTCATGACATTGTACAGGAGGCAGGATCAAGACCATCCCCCCAAAAATGAACTTGCAGATGTTCAAGCTGGATTTAGAAAAGGCAGAGGAACCAGAGATCAAATTGCCAACATCCACTGGATCATAGAAAAAGCAAGAGAGTTCCAGAAAAACATCAATTTCTGCTTTATTGATTACACCAAAGCCTTTGACTGTGTAGATCACAACAAACTGGAAAGTTCTTCAGGAGATGGGAATACCAGACCACCTGACCTGCCTCCTGAGAAATCTGTATGCATGTAAAGGAGCAACAGTTAGAAACAGACATAGAACAGTGGACTGGTTCCAAATTGGGAAAGGAGTATGTCAAGGCTGTATATTGTCACTCTGCTTATTTAACTTATATGCAGAGTACATCATGTGGAACGCCAGGCTGGATGAAGCATGAGCTGGAATCGAGATTGCCGGGAGAAATATCAATAACCTCAGATACCCAGATGACACCACCCTTATGGCAGAAAGTGAAGAGGAACTTAAGAGCCTCTTGATGAAGATGAAAGAGAAGAGCGAAAAATCTGGCTTCAAATTCAACATTCAAAAAACTAATTTCATGGCTTCCGGTTCTATCACTTTATGGCAAATAAATGGGGAAACAATGGAAACAGTGAGAGATTTTATTTTCTTGGGCTTCAAAATCACTGCAGATGGTGACTGCAGCCATGAAATTAAAAGATGCTTGCTCTTTGGAAGAAAAGCTATGACCAACCTAGACAGCATATTCAAAAGCAGAGACATTACTTTGCTGACAAAGGTCCGTCTAGTCAAAGCTGTGGTTTTTCCAGCAGTCATGTATGGATGTGAGAGTTGGACTCCAAAGAAAGCTGAGGGCTGAAGAATTGATGTTTTTGAAGTGTGGTGTTGGAGAAAACTCTTGAGAGTCCCTTGGCCTGCAAGGAGATCAAACCAGTCTATCCTAAAGGAAATCAGTCCTGAATATTCATTGGAAGGACTGATGCTGAAGCTGAAACGCCAATACTTTGGCCACCTGATGCAAAGAACTGACTCATTGGAAAAGACCCTGATGCTGGGCAAGATTGAAGGCAAGAGCAACAGGGGACTACAGAGGAAGAGATGATTGGATGGCATCATCGACTCGATGGACGTGAGTTTGAGCAAGCTCTGGGATCTCGTGACAGACAAGGAAGTCTTCCTGTAGATAGGAAGACTACGGTGTGCCGCAGTCCATGTTGTCACTAAGAGTTGGACACGACTGTTAACTGACTGAACTGACTGATTATCATTTTTGATAGAATAATCACAATGAAAGATATGGGTACTTCGGAGTTAGCATATTTTTAAAACTATAAGGGATAGGAAAGATTTGTTCCTGAATGTGTGTGTTACAACCTATCACCCTTTGAGATCTTTCTACCTTCTTCTTTAATTTAACCATTATCTTTATTCTTCAGAGATTTTTGGAGACTTGCTGAGGTTTCTGCTCTGACAAGAATGTTTCAGTTTGGGGAATCAGTTTTCTTTGGATAGGACCACCTGAAAGTGATTTTTTAAGCCCATGCTAAGCGGATAGCATTTCCTGGATTAGCAGTGGGAGTAGCAATGATGGTATGATGTGGAAAATAGTAGACTAGTAATCAGCCACTGAGGGGCTTCCCATCTGGCGCTAGTAGTAAAGAACCTGCCTGCCAATGCAGGTTAGATGTAAGTGAGTTCAGTCCCTGGGTCAGGTAGGTCCCCTGGAGTAGGGAATGGCTAGCCACTCCAGTATTCTTGCCTGGAGGATCCCATGGACAGAGGAGCCTGGCGGGCTATGATCCATAGGGTCACAAAGAGTTGGACACAACTGAAGTGACTTAGCACCCACACAGGCAGGCTCATAAGCAGCCCCTGGGATTTAGAGTTAGCTGGAGAAATACAGTAAACAATAATCCTGGTTAAACAGCCTTTAGTTCTTCAAATGGGAGATGGGACATTGGAGAAATAAGGAGAGAAATTTTTAGGTCTCTAGGAGAAAAAAAAAGAACAACTTGGAAGGATACTGACATTATCCTTCCATTTCCTAAAAGATCTTTAAAAAGAAAATCTTTGCTGATTAACTCCTAGGAATTCATTGGTTGGCCTAAGATGCATCCATATCTACTCTTTTAGGTGAATTATACCATTGGCAGAGAAACTAGAGTGAAGCCCACAGATATGCCTGATGGAACCAAGATCGTGAAGAGTAGTCAAGAACTCAGTAAGTGGTACTATAGCGATACAGAGAAAAAGCCTTAAAATGTGTGTCTTCTTTAACCCATACTTTCACACCTAAGACTTCTTTCTGAGAATAGATTTATGTAAGTGGCAAAACTCAATGTAAAAGAAATTTACCACAGTGAATCATGTCACAGCAAATCTACTAGCAAATTATATGAATTTAATATCCAATAATAGAGGATTCATTCAATAAATTTTGGGACATCTATCAATTGAATGCTATTACCATTTAAAATAAAATAATGTAAATGTGTATTTACTGAAATAGGGAGATGCTTATGCTATACTGTTAAGAAATAAATTAACATGTAAATTATCTGGATATGTATTTGCCAAAATGTTATTAATGATGACCTCTGAATGTATTCAGATAAATTTAAAAACATTTATCTGTATTAAATTTTTTTCTACAGAGTATTACCTGTATGATAAAAGTAAAAATCAAAAGCAAACAGGTAATCTGGTGAGCAGCTGAGACGGAATGTCTGGGTTCCCACTGAGTGACTGATGGAGGATTGAAGAAGCAGATGCTCTGGTCTCAAACCTAGAGGTGAGTGCATACCTCATCTGAGATAATTCCCCTTTACCAAGAGCAGTTAGGCCCTTTTACTAAAACTATGCTTCATGCACCATGAGCTTCATCAAACTGGTAAAGAATTAGTCATTTAAAATATCTCTCATGAACAAACAGGCAAAATGGTCAAAATGACATCTTCACTTACTTTCCCCACTGGATGATCAGCATCATGAAGAGCAGGGCTGGTATTTAGTAGTTTCCGTCTATGAGGCGCACTTACACAGGTGATCAGCCCTCAGTGGATGCCTTTGTTTACTACTGAAAGAGAAAAGCAGCAGGAATTAGTTATTCAACAGATGCTCTTTGATCACTCAACTGAACATATCCTTTATTAAACTTAGAGTTGTAACATTTGGCATTTCATTTCATCATTAGGATACATTATTGGGCTATTCGTAGTTAAGAGAATTCATCTATTTACAGCTGATGGGTCATCTCAGTTATCCATGGCAGGAGCACATTTGCCTCTGTGTCAAAACAGTGCAAAGAAATTCACTCTTGGTAATATCTTTCCCCAGCATTTTGCTTTTTTTTTTTGCAAATCTTTCCTTTCTTCTCTTTTTAGTTCAGTTCAGTTGCTCAGTTGTGTCCAACTCTTTGCAACCCCATGGACTGCAGCACTCCAGGCCTCCCTGTCCATTACCAACTCCTGGAGTTTACTCAAACTCATGTCCATCGAGTCGGTGATGCCATCCAACCACCTCATCCTCCATTGTCCCCTTCTCCTCCTGCCCTCAATCTTTCCCAGCATCAGGGTCTTTTCAAATGACTCAGCTCTTCGCATCAGATGACCAAAGTATTGGAGTTTCAGCTTCAACATCAGTCCTTCCAATGGACACCCAGGACTGATCTCCTTTAGAATGGACTGGCTGGATCTCCTTGCAGTCTAAGGGCCTCTCAAGAGTCTTCTCCAACTCCACAGTTCAAAAGCATCAATTCTTCTGTGCTCAGCTTTCTTTATAGTCCAACTCTCACATCTATACATGACTACTGGAAAAACCATAGCCTTGACTAGATGGACCTTTGTTGGCAATGTCTCTGCTTTTTAATATGCTGTCTAGGTTGGTCATAACTTCCCTTCCAAGGAGTAAGCGTCTTTTAATTTCATGGCTGCAATCACCATCTGCAGTGATTTCAGAGCCCAGAAAAATAAAGTCAGCCACTGTTTCCACTGTTTCCCCATCTATTTGCCATGAAGTGATGGGACCGGATGCCATGATCTTAGTTTTCTGAATGTTGAGCTTTAAGGCAATTTTTTCACTCTCCTCTTTCACTTTTATCAAAAGGCTCTTTAGTTCTTCTTCAGTTTCTGCCATAAGGATGGTGTCATCTGCATATCTGAGGTTATTGATATTTCTCCTTGCAATCTTGATTCCAGCTTGTGTTTCATCCAGCCCAGCATTTCTCATGATGTACTCTGCATATAAGTTAAATAAGCAGAGTGACAATATACAGCCTTGACGTACTTACTCCTTTTCCTATTTGGAACCAGTCTGTTGTTCCATGTCCAGTTCTAACTGTTGCTTCCTGACCTGCTTACAGATTTCTCAAGAGGCAGGTCAGGTGGTCTGGTATTCCCATCTCTTTCATTCATTAAAATAGTGATGAACCCTACTGAACTGTGAACTGAACTGAACTCAACGTATTCCCAAGGAATGCAGTTTCTCATCCTCAAATTTTTAATATACAAATGGTGCAATATCTCTTCAATTCTCTGGTCCAGAAGTTTAGAATCATCCCAAGTCTCTCAGGCTTCCGCTGTTAAATTTATCAGTTGAATAACTCATCCAATCAGTCTACCTGCTAAATAACCCAGTTCTGTCCTGTTTTCTCTATTCCCCCTGCAATTCATTAATTGAACAAATATTTATTAAGTAGCTACCACTGGGGTTTTACAGTACTGAGCAAAACAGTCTCTGCCCTCATGGAGCCTGTAATGTAGCAGGAGAGACAGATGCTAAACAAGGCTATCTGATCTAATAATTTTGGGGAGTGATAAATTCAGTGAATGTAAAGTAGAGGGTTATGGGACAGGAGTATGTTAGACTCGATGGTAAGGCATGGCTTGTTTGTGGAGTGGACATTTGTGCAGGAAAATTTGAAGTATGTGAAGGATGAGTCTCTTAGGGAAGAGCCACTCTGGCAGAGAGAAAAGAAAATGCAAAAAGATGTGAGATGGGAAAACATTTAGTGTGTTCTAGAAGGCCAGTGTGTCTCGAATGGAGTGAGTGAGAGTGGAGTGATGATAGCCAGGCAGGGACCAGGCATGCAGGGGATGTCTACCATCTGGAAGGAGTTGAGATTTTCTTTAGTATGATAGGAAGCTATTCAAAGTCTTGAGGAAGGGAATGACATTATTTGATTTACGTTTTTGAAAGACCACCCTGACTACAGTGTGGGGAAGATTCTACAAGAGAGAAACCAGAAGGTCAATTAGGAAACTATAGACATCCAGGTAAGAGATGATGGAGCTGGTAACTGAGGAGTTAGTGAGAAGTGACCAGATTCAGGTGTGTTTTGAAGGAAGAGCCAGCAGTACTCCCAGTGGATGGAGGGGATGGTAGGAAGGGAAAGAGAACAATCAAAATGACATCGAGGTGTTTAGCCTGAGCCTGTATACCTAAATATACTTTGTTAAACAATTTATCTTTTTGCCTATCAGGAGAAAATTGTCTTTCTCGTGTATTCACTTCCTTTGTAAGTGTGGATTTATTTCTTGGTTTTCTGTTCTGTTTCTTTGCTCAGTACCACATTCTTCTAATTCCTAATTTAAAATTAAAATTATTAATGTATTATCAATGTATATGTTATGTAGTATGTTATAAGGGCTTCCCTCATGGCTCAGTGGTAAAGAATCTGCCTGCAATGCAGGAGATGCAAGAGACAAGTGTTTGATCCATAGGTTGGGAAGATCCCCTGGAGAAAGAAATGGCAACCCACTCCAGTATTCTTGCCTGGAAAGTCACATGGATAAAGGAGCCTGGTAGGCTACGGTCCATGGGGTCACAAAGAGTCAGACATGACTTAGTGACTAAATAACAGCAACAAGCAATATATTATAAACAAAATCATCAATATAAACTAAAAAGTAATTTTTTAATCATTCTTATTTTCAGCCCTGTTTTGGTTATTCTCACATACTAATTTTACAAATAAATTTGAGTCCCTTTTATCAACTTTGTTGAAAAATGATCTGCTAGGAATTTGTATTTTTTAATTGTATTTATTGCTTAGTTTCATGTATAATAAGATTCTAAAATATTCTTTTTCTTTCCTTTTACAATGTCCTCTGTAAAATTTTATAACTTCCTTAATACAAAGCATACACATTTCTTGTTATTTTTTCTTTGGGAGTGGAAAACTATTTTACTTTCTAATTAATTATTGTAGGCAACTAAGAAAGTTATTACTCTGTATATTTGTATTTTAAGCCAGATAATCTATTGAATTCTCTCATGTTTCTAGGAGTTTTTAAGATGATTCACTTGGGTTTTTCAAGACTGTAATCTTTATAATCTGCAAATAAGGATACTTCTGCCTCTTCCTACCCAATATTTGTGCTTATCTCATTCTCTCATCTAATTATATTGGTGAGCACTTCAAGAACAATCATTAAATAATTGTGATAACAAGTACCCTTTTCTTGTACCCGGCTTTTATGCGAATATTTCTAGGTTCTCCCAGTAAGTGTTACAAGATACATAAGAAATATCTTTTTAAATATATGGCTTAAAAAGTTTTACTCTATTATCACAATAATAAGATCTTTTAAAAAGCCTTTTGAGGGGAGGGATGGCAAGTATTGAACTAATCATGGAAGGTTTGTAAAAATTATTTTTAAAAAATTTAAATTGAAATCCAGTTGATTCACAATGTTTCAAGTATACAGCAAAGTGATTCAGTTATACATATATATTTATATACCTCTTCTTCTTCGGATTCTTTTTCATTATAGGTTATTACAAGATATTAAATATAGCTCCCTGTAACAGTAGATCCTTGTTATTGAATCGTGTGGTTTTAATTCTCTGATCTGTTTATGTGATAAAATCTCTCAATAGATTTTCATATGATTGAACTAGCTTCAGAAATTTGGAATTACCCCCAATTGGTTAAAATATGTTCTACTTCATTCTATTATTCTTATAGTTAAATATGCTAGTATTTTTATTTGGTGTTTTGCATCTTATTCATAACTGAGATTAGTGTGTTTCTTATTTACACCTAGTGGGCCCAAAATTGCACATTCCAGCAAAATGTGGGGTTAAAATGGTCTTTGTTCCTGCACCCACCTAACGATATGCTCCCAGCAGCCCATGGCAACACCCACATAGCATGGCTGTCACACAATTAGCCTAGTGGGTGGTATGTTTCTCAGTACCTTCTGTGAACAAACGAGTATAGGGCCTGGTGGTCCCCAATTATTTTAGCTCTCCTCTGCTTTCAGGAATCAGCCAGACTCCTTCAAGCAATAAAGAGAACATGCACTATTTATTAAGTTCTTATCTACTGTGTCCCATATTATTTGAGTGCTGACCATATAATTGTAAATAAGGAACCAGTTCCTAACCTCACAGGGCAGCTTGTGAAATCAAATGTGACACCTCCTCATATGGGAGTAAGTATCAGGAATCGGGAGTTTCCCTGGTGGCTCAGACAGGAAAGACTCTGCCTGCAATGCAGGAGACCCAGCTTCAATCCCAGGGTCAGGAAGATCCCCTGGAGAATGGACATGGCAACCCACTCCAGTATTCTCACCTGGGAAATCCCATGGACAAAGGAGCCTGGGCTAGCTACAGTCCATGGGGTTGTAAAGAGTTGGACACGACCGAGGGACTAACATATCAGGGATCTGAATTCTGTCTGTCCAACTTCATCTTTGTTCTTCAGGCATAAATTTCCCTCCCTTAAAAAAAAAGTGAGTTTGAAATGTATTTTCTGAAGTTAATTTATGTAAGAGAAATTTCCAGAAGCACTGCCTGGGCCTGTGGGGCAAGTTAAGCATTAGCATCCTTCCTTCCTTGAGGCTTTATTTCAGTACTCTGCAGGTCCATCTGCAACCTGTATTTTGAATCTGATTAGTTGCATAATAACTCTTTATATTTTTATACAGTGTGGCACCTTTCTTTGGATTAGCTTAAAATGTTTTACAGCCATTATTCTATTAACCCTCACCCTAGGGAGTGTTGAGGGTGGCATAGAATATGTTATTATCTTTCTTTTCTCGAAGGGACATGATGGCACAAGAAAGTCAAGAAACTTGAGCAATAGCACACATGAAGTTGGATGGAACCGGTTATAGAAACAGGCTTTTGCTGCTGGGGCATAAACCTCTCTGCTTCCCTCTATCAGACAATCCCAAATAGGCTGAATGGTGATAATGAAGGTTTTTCTTTTGTCAAAAAGAATGAGTTAAATATATGCTGGAGAAGCAGCAGATGAGCTAAGCTAAATCATCCAGGGTGATAGAGAGCTGTTGAATACACATCCTCAAGCAAAATGCACATGTAATTCAAGTCTACTTTACTACATGATAAATGCTGCAGTAGGAGGAAATCAGGAAGTGCCCTGCTTGACACTGTGTGCGCGCTCAGTCACTCAGTCATGTCCGGCTCTTTGTGACTCCATGGCCAGGCTCCTCTGTCCATGGGATTCTCCAGGTAAGAATAATGAAGTGGGTTTCTATTTCCTCCTCCAGGGGATCTTCCTGACCCTGGGATTGGACCCAAGTCTCCTGCATTAGCAAGAGGATTCTTTCACCACTGAGCCACCGGGTAGGAACTAAATACTTTGTATTTGTTGAAGAAAAGAAGGAAGGAAAGTAGGGAGAAACGAAGATAAGGCATTGATCTCATCGTGGAGAAGCTTACCGCTGGGGAGGGAGAAACACTAGAAACTAACGTAAAACAATAATGTGCTGCACTCGAGAGCATTGTCCCTGGAGGCAACGGTGTGCAGAGGAGGAAGAAGCCACTGTGGCCTGGAGCCATCACAGAAGGCTTGCAGTAGATGCAATCTGAATTAGCTCCAGAGATGGGATGGGTTCCCGAGGGGTGAAGAGCAGGAGGGAGATGATCTTTGGAAGTGAGAGGGTCTGACAAGGCTGCTGGTAGAGGGTGTAGAAAGGAGGGAGTGCTTCCTTAAAACTGTATTTTTAAAGGAAGCAGTGGGTTTTGTGAGAATGGCAGGATGGATTGTTTCTTTCAATAGATATTGTGGAGTGCCTGCAATCTGCTACGACAGAGGAGACCATCAAAGCTAACTCCTGCATGCTCAGGTTGAGAGAGTGCTGCTGTTGAGGAGGAAGGAACGCTTGCATTTTGGAACGCTGTTAAGATTTGAGTGTGTAATAACTCCAGTGCATCTGGCTCAGCACATTTACTTTGAGATTTTATGGCTGCTATCATCTGCTCAGAGTGTGTGTTTCTCTTTGTAAGATAAGACTGAGCTCACAGTTGTTTTCTGTTACCACTGAAATTTCTTTCTTTCATTCTTTTAATTTTACTGTTTTTGTATTTTTTTTTTTGCTCAGTTTCAGTTAGTGAAATATATAAAGATATATTCATCACTATTAATGTTATTGTAATCATTATTTTTTACCGTCATTCAGTTCTAATTAAAGATACTGCTGCATCCCTTACCGTCCCGTCTCTGCTCCACGTTTATCCCTTACTGGGGATCCATCACTGGCAGATATTTTCCTAGCCACTGTCTTCTTCTGACCTGGGTTGAGCAAATTAGAATTTTACATTTTGGAAATAATTATTATTGTCTTTGGAAATTTCAACCTCTTCAGGAATCAAAACTCTTGTTTCACAGAGTTTTGATTCCTTCCCACCCACAAACCAGGGATGGTGGAAAGGTTCAGAAGCTGAAATCTCTATTCCTAAGTCCTGTTGCTTTTAAACTAGAAGTAGACAATCAAAATAAGAAAAAAAAATTATTCAACATTGTAGGAAATGTATATCAACCCGAACAGGAGATTTCAGGTTGTTAAAAGATGATATCAATTATTCAGGGTCTGAAGAAGGCAGAAGAGGGTCTAGACCCAGATTTGGAGGCATTCGGACTTTGAAGAGTCTCATCAGGGCAGTGAAGCTGGAAATATTAAGACAGCGTGCACCAGTGCCGAAAAGTAGAATCTATAGCCTTGCAGCTCAGTCCCAGGTAGGACTGGGGGGAGGAGGAGCACACAGGAATGACCCTCAGTTTTCTGCATTTCAAGCTTGCATGCTTATAGGGCTTCTCAGGTGGCACCAGTAGTAAAGAACACGCCTGCCCAATGCAGGAGAGGTGAGGGACTCAGGTTCCGCCCCTGGGTCAGATGGATCCTCTGGAGGAGGAAATAGCAACTCACTCCAGTATTCTTGCCTGGAAAATCCCACGGACAGAAGAGCTTGGCAGCCAACTGTCCCTAGGGTCACAAAGAGTCAGAGACACAGCTGCAGTGGGGCGGGGGTGGCGGAGGGGTAAGAATATTTAGAAGAGAGATTGTGAGAATTTTTCTGAAGTGTATTTCACATTTACTACCTTTCCATCTAATGGAGAGCTTGACTGAGAATGAGGTTCATATCAAATTCCTATTTCTCTTTTCTCTCTTTGAAGGTTCCCAGTTTAATTCGGGCGCATGCATTATCAGACATCTGTTTTAATTACAGCCATTGTTAAGGCAGTTAATCAGTTGTCGTCTCTCACCAGCCAAAATCCTATACTGCTGAATTTTCGTACAATCAAAGATACAATAAATATAAAAGGAATTCTTGTACATCAGCACTAAAAAAAATGCATACAACTTCTTTGCTCACTGATGCAACCAAAACACCCAGGAGTTATTATAATGTGCATTCCCCTGACACAGACTTTTATTTCATGCAAATGACTGTGATTAAGATTCAAATACTTTTTTTTCCATTTTCACACATTACTTAATCAATGTGAAGTACTGTGTAAAAATTGCATCTCTTCATAACAGTGATTTTGACCAAGTCAAGTGTTGCTCCTAGAATTATAATCCAGACTTGTGATTCAATTATCATTTAGAGACTTTCTAAATTCAAATTAAGTTCACTCTTCCCTCCTTTTCCCAAGACTGTAAACTTAATATCAGTATGGATCATTTGTGAGGTGTGATCAAAATAACTTTCCACCGCAAGGACATACACAATGTGATGTGTGAATTTTCCCTTGCTTGCAAAAAAAGCACAACAATCAATAGTACTTGGCCATTAAAATGTATGAAATGCACGAAGTACAGTCTATTTTTCCATTTATGTTACACTTAGCTTTTAGGTTGAATAATACTGACACTCCCCAGAATACTTATCTATTTAAAGTTACCTGGAGCAGTTGTACAAACTGCCATTTAAAAAGTTAAATAAGAACTTATGGAATACTTAAAGTTTGGCATCTCCATTTAATGATTTAACTATTGGGCATTCAAAAGCACATTCTTATAAGAACCGACGAGGAATGCATAAAATAAAGTAGGGTTCCAGAAGCATCTCATACAACTATAAAACACTGATTTATTTACAGTTTACTGCACCCATGCTAGAGGCTGAATCTTGTTTTGTTACTGTTTATGACTCTTTCTTGCTCATCTTGCATTTCATTTATACTAGAGGAAAAATTAGATTTTACCAATGACTAGGTTTGAGTTATTACCAAACACTATCCACATTCATTTTCTTAAGATATGCTTTTTTAGCCTCCGAGTTGAAAATAAAATCCAATTTTAATTGTTTTTCTTTTTTCAACACTCATCCCAAATTCCTCTTTTTGTGTCCATTTGCAATAAGTAGGGGAAAATACTCATCTTTTATTTTCCATGCTTCCTGGAACACAATGCTATTTCTATGCCAGAGCTGAATTTGTTGAAATCGAATAATTTTTTTTTGAGAGAAGAAGAATTTGCATTTGATGGAGTTTGATAAATTCAAACAGATAATGTTTGAATCAGGACGTTCATTTTTGAAGGTTGTTTCTTGAACATTCTTATGAAGATGTTCCATCTCTTCTGTCAGGAAAGGTTGGAAAGACATGGGCAGTTAGTCCAAATGAGAGACCCAACTCATAAGGACCCTGACCAGTCAGAACCAAAGGTATTGTCTTGAATTTACCAGAAGACTGGGAAATATCTGTGAGACTGAGGTAGTTCTAGCTGGTTTTAGAAAAGGCAGAGGAACCAGAGATCAAATTGCCAATATCTGCTGGATCATCGAAAAAGCAAGAGTTCCAGAAAAACATCTATTTCTGCTTTATTGACTATGCCAAAACCTTTGACTGTGTGGATCACAATAAACTGGAAAATTCTGAAAGAGATGGGAATATCAGACATCCTAACCTGCCTCTTGAGAAACCTGTATGCAGGTCAGGAAGCAACAGTTAGAACTGGACATGGAACAACAGACTGGTTCCAAATAGGAAAAGGAGTACTGTGTCCTTTAGAAGGACTGATGTTGAAGCTGAAACTCCAATACTTTGGCCACCTGATGCGAAGAGCTGAGTCATTTGAAAAGACCCTGATGCTGGGAAAGATTGAGGGCAGGAGGAGAAGGGAATGACAGAGGATGAGATGATTGGATGGCATCATTGATTCAGTGGACATGGGTTTGGGTGGACTCCGGGAGTTGGTAATGGAGAGGGATGCCTGGCGTGCTGCGGTTCATGGGGTCGCAAAGAGTCAGATATGACTGAGCGACTGAACTAAACTGAGGTAGTTCTGTGAGAGGAAGATTTATGAACTGTAGATCCGTGTGAGAAGTCAGGGTAGCATTCTGTAGGAGTGCAAGAAGCCAGCCACGCCAGGGTCATCTGAAGTCAGTCCAGACTGCTTACAGAGAACCAAAGGGATAATTCCTATCTATTCTGATCTTATGTAGGAGGTTCTGGGGGAAGAGTGTTTTAGAATAAAGCTTTAGGGGAAAAATGAAATTGTGTCAGAGACTATTGACTGGGTACTAATGTCTAATTTTCCCTATTCTATAGTAATAGAATTTTTGTCGGATTTTTATGGTTGCCTGGAATAAAGGCGGTTTCCCAGGCACATTTGTAGCTAATAGTGGACCCATCACTAAGTTCTGGACAGTGAAATATAAGCAGAGTAGTGGTCCAGAATTAACTATCCCAAATGCCTGGGACCAGCTATGGCTTGGAATTCAGGATTTTTCCAGATTTTGAAGGTGGACTGGTGCACGTACTGCTTATTGTGGAATATGTCAGTTGGAGTCAGGGACAGCATATCACTGTCAACTGCAGCAAAGCATAATATTTACTCTAAGTGGGATAAATAAAGGTCATAGTCTTCATGCCAGCTCAAGTCAAATTTTACCTTCAAATGGGTTTTTGTTGAGAGTGGGATGAATGGAGAAAGAATTGACATATATACACTACCATGTGTAAAACAGATAGCTGGTGAAAAGTTACTGGATAACACAGAGAGCCCAGCCTGGTGCTCCATGATGACCTAGAGGGGTGGGGTGGGGGGAGGGGAGGGAGGGTCAAGAGGGAGGAGATATATGTATAATTATGGCTGATTCTCATTATTGTACGGCAGAAACCCACACAATGTTGTAAAGCAATTTCCCTCCAATTAAAAAATACCTGAAAATTATATAGATGATGAGGAAATGGCTGGAGAGAGAGGAATAGGTATTAACACAATATAATGCTTTGTAAGTATAACCTTGGAGAAGGCAATGGCACCCCACTCCAGTACTCTTGCCTGGAAAATCCCATGGACGGAGGAGCCTGGTGGGCCGCAGTCCATGGGGTCGCTAAGAGTCGGACACGACTGAGCGACTTCACTTTCACTTTTCATTTTCATGCATTGGAGAAGGAAATGGCAACCCACTCCAGTGTTCTTGCCTGGAGAATCCCAGGGACGGGGAGCCTGGTGGGCTGCCGTCTATGGGGTCACACAGAGTCGGACACGACTGACGCGACTTAGCAGCAGCAGCAGCAGCAAGTATAACCTTGATTTCAGCAGACTTAATGGAGCCTAAATGAAAGATGGAGCCCTTTTCTCAGAAAGTTAATTCTGTGATCTCCCTCTTGTAAGAGGGAAGGGGCCATAAGGGCACCCTGTCCAGGTAGAATTGTGTTCGGTCCTCGGCTATGTGAGGGGGTCACAGCCCCCCCAGAGAGTGTCTCCAGGAGTGTGAAAGCAGCTGCCACCCAGTCAGGATCCCACTTTGACACCACAGAGATGTCAGCTCAGGGTTACACAGTTGCAGTCCTAGGTAGGAGCTTTTCAGACTTAGCATTCACTTTCTGCTCAGATAGAGAATGCGTCACGCTGCCGGAGTACGACTTTTTACAGATGACGAAATAAAGCTGTATATGTCTCATTATTCAAAAAATAAATAAAATATATAAAAAAGTTTAATTTTTCAGATCTTTTTGGATTTTAGAATTATGTATTACGTGGTCACTTCTAGAAAACTCTAGAGACAGTTGACAAATATCCTTTGTCTTTTCCCTGTTCTTTCCTACCTCCAGCCTCCTGGAGTACGATGCTTCTTTAGACCGTGAGGACTGTGGTTAAAGAGACAGTCTCTACTGCCCTTACTTACTACTTTCTTCAAAGAGATATTATCTTTTTAACAAATCTCATTTGTTTTTTTTTGTATACTGACTTTTATAATTTTTCTTTTAATTAAATAAAAGATTCTTTCAATTCTATGGTGTTTTACAACTTTCAAATGTTTCACACACATGATTTTATATAATTCCATAATAACACTTTTTTTTCTCCCTCTCCATACTTTCTTCTCTCCACTGGTAACCACTAGTTTGGTCTCTGTATCTGTGAGGTTGCTCCTTTGTCTTTCTTTCTTTTTTGTTTTATTCACCAATTGTTGTATTTTTTAGACTCCACATAAAAGTGACATCATACGGTATTTGTTTTTCTCGGTCTGACTGACTTCACTTAGCACTGTTGTTGATCAGTTGCCAAGTCTTGTCCAACTCTCCGTGACCCCATGAACTGTAGCATGCCAGGCTGCCCTGTTCTTCACTATCTCCCTGAGTTTGCTCAGACTTATGTCCATTGATGCCATCCAACCATCTTATCTACTGTTGCCCCCTTCTCTTCTTGCCCTCAATTTTCCCCAGCATCAGGGTCTTTTCCAGTGAAATTTGCTCTTTGCATCAGGTGGCCAAAGTATTGGAGTTTCAGCTTCAGCACTGATTTTTAAAAAATAAAATATTTACTTACTTGGCTGTGTTGGGTCTTGGTTGCAGCATGCAGGATCTGCACACATTTCGGTGTGCAGGCTCCAGAGCACACAGGCTTTTCTCTAGCTGCTTCTCTCTCAGGTTTAGTTGCCCTTCTGCAGTCAGGATCTTCGTTCCCTGACCAGGGATCAAACCTGAGTCCCCTGCATTGAAAGGCAGATTCTCAACCACTGGACCACCAGGGAAGCCCCAGAAGCCTACTGCTCTTGATGACCACTTTAATCCTTCTAACTACAACATCGTCATGATGGAAAACATTGGTTAGAATGGCTTATAGGTCTCATCACTTCATAGCCATCCTCCCAGCCCAATTTTTAAATTCACTTTTGGGAATTTAAATTTTGGAAAACCAGTTAAGCTGTCATCTTGGCCATACTTGTTGGGACACTTCTGTCTCATTGAGGTGTCACACACTCAGTGGTTGGTAGCTTTTTACTATTAATACCTAAGTACCACAAGAAGTCATGATTTAATAACAAAGCAATCCTAGCTCAAATCTGAGACAACTTAGAAGTTGTAATTTTATCATACTCACAAATAACTGTCATTACATTCTTGTAATTTCTGGCACAATTACCCTAGAAACTATGGGGAAAAAATGTAACTGGTTAGCAAAAGGGAAGGTCAGGGCTAATAGAATTGGTTTTGACCCTGAAAAAGTGTGTGTGGGAATGAGCCCTTCTCAGTCCCATAGCTTTCCAACTACTCATTAGCATAGTTGGAGCTCAAGTAACATTATGGCAAATATAGTAAAACATTAACAGTTGTAATCAATTGATGAACATATTGATATACATTATACTATTCTCCCTACTTTTGTGTATTTGACAATTTCATAACAAAAATCTGAAAACAAGGGGAAAATCCATCCAAATAATACCTTTAAAAATTAGCTGCCAAATGGCATTATTTAAGTGAAGTGGTCCAAGCATTTAGCCCTGTACTGTCCAATGCAGTATCCAGCAGGCACATGTGAAAATCGCTCAGTCCTGTCTGACTCTTTGTGACCCTACAGTCCATGGAATTCTCCAGGCCAGAATACTGGAGTGGGTAGCCTTCCTTCTCCAGGGGATCTTCCCAACCCTGGAATGAAACCCAGGTCTCCCGTATTGCAGGCGGATTCTTTACCAGCTGAGACACAAGGGAAGTCCAGCCAGGCGCATATGACTCTTTAAATTTAAATGTAAGTCAATTTGAAGTAAATAAAAAATACAGTTCCTCAGTTGCACTAGCCACATTTCAAGTACTCACTAGTCACTGGCTATATATTTTTAAAACCATGTTTCAATTGTGGTAAAATATGCATTAAAAATTTTACAGTTTTTAAGTGTATAGTTAATTGTCATTAAGTACATCCATGTTGCTATGCAATTATCACCAACGTCCAGCTCCAGAATGTTTACAATACATATATATATATAAAGATATATATTTTTAACCATTTTTTATTGTGGTAAAACATATATACAAATATTTTAAGAGCCTGTTCAATTTAGTGCTATTATCTGTTTCTAAATTTCTCTGAAAATATTAGCTTGCTACCTGCTTACCATTATGTTGATTGCAAAGAGATGAGGTAGCAAAAACGTAAGGCATGAGGAATTTAAAGGAGAAAACTGTAAATTGTTAAACATTATTCATTACCCATTTTGTTTTTCTGGAAATGGAGAAGTAGGTCTATTCAACTGTAGCAACAAAACAAATCTCACTCTGTTCCTGAAATCCCCACGCTCTGGCCCTCTTGAGCATAATTTGAGATCCATGGTTCTATTGAGCACAGCCGTGATTGTGTCAAGGAGCATCTGTAGAGGGCCCACTTTGAGCTAGATGCACATGGAGACAAAAGAATGAGGAAGATAGGCAAATCTCTTGTTTTTCACGGCACTTCCTTTCTAGTGTAGGGAGACAGACAATAAGCCAACCAATAAACCAAAAAGAATCAGATGGTGTTAAATGCCGTAAAGAATGTGAAACAGGATGGTGTAATAGATATCACCATGAATTTATATCTTATGTGTTAGAAACCTCCACTGACCCTAAGTTACATGTCATCTTCAGAAGCAAATTTCAAATTAGATGTAAATTATCTAAAAACAATGAAAAGTGAAACTCATCAAAAAGAAGTTTGAGTTTCATTACCTTGCTGTTCCTGCCTCCTGATTTTCATTTCTTGGTTGGTTCTACTCAATTACTTAATAAGCTTGGCTAAGTGTGGATCGTATAAATTTAGTAACTGTTCAGGCAACTCACGCCTTATTCTTTTGTTTAAAAAAGAAGACACCTGTAATTTTTGCAAATGAGATTCATACAGGTTGATGCTTTGCTGCAAATTGAATGAATTTGCTGCAAATTTAAATGAATAAAGAAAAAGTCTGAAAATATTTAGAAAAGAAAATCTCAGATATGTTGGATAGCTTTGCATAGTGCCTGTAATCATCTCCTCAAGTACAGTCAAGGTGCAATTAACATTTCCACTAACATTTTCTCTGTTGCATCGAGACAGTGATGTTTCTCAAGTTTCACCTATAATCCAGGGGCAAACACTGACTTGCAGAGCCAGCAGTGGTCTGAACAAGAGGAAGTTAATATGATTTAGCATAACTTTCCTTCTCTCAACAAGAAATAAAGCCAAGCGTTTCCTATGTTCCCATAAAGCTCATCATCTTAGAACTTATGTACACCTAAATTTCTTTAGGGGGAAAAACCACATGTATGAGAAGAAATATTTGGTTTTCATTGAGTAAAAGTTTAAATTTGTGAAGTGAGCAGCGTTGTAACTGTCCACATAAACAGAAATGAACCAGTTTGTCGGTGTCAAAGATAGAAGTGCAAATTGCTCAAAGTTCTCTTCTTGATTGCAAAGCCTTAATCATTTTCAAGCTTTTGATTATCCTATCTCTTGTCTACACCTCAGTCAATGTTTCCTCTTTAACATCTGTTTACAGCCTTGAAAATAGCCTGGGGCAAATAGCAATTTACACTAGGCCAGCTTGGGAATGCGGTTTTCAGTTACTCTCCTTTCTGGGTGACTCTAATGGAGGTGATGATTTTGAGTGGATTTTAAAGGGCAGGGCTGGTAGAGTGAAGGTCAATATTTATTTGTAAGTTTTCTTAATTTGTTGGCATGATATTTCAATTTGTACATACCTTTTAGATTTTAGAGAACTGAATTCCCATACTCAACTTCTTAGCATTAGAAAATTGACCATAATACAAACATCCTACAGAAGCTCACAAAAATTTGTCACCGTTAATGATTATGACTCTAATAACAAAACCTCACATCGATTGTGTACTTATTATGTGCCTAGAACTGTGTTGAGAGCTTGCTGTTGCTCTTTAGTCACTAAGTTGAGTTCAACTCCTGTGAGCCTGCCAGGCTCTTTTGCCCACGGGATTTCTCAGGCAAGAATACTGAAGCGGGTTGCCATTTCCTTCTCCAGGGGATCTTCCCGATCCGGGGCTTGAACCCACGTCTCCTGCACTGGCAAGCTGATTCTGTGCTAAGAGCTAACCATATATTATCTCACAACATTCTCATTACAATCTCCACGTTAGTAAGGAGAAGGCCTTTCCTGAAGGCCATCCAGTCTGGAACTGTCATTATATATACACATAACTGTTACCATCAAATATCCATTTATCCAATGTCCATCATGTTTGGAACACTAAATTCAGATGCTTACATGATGAAAGAGATGAAAGAGACATGGAAGGAATCCATGGAAGGGTGGTAGTGTAGAATGGTGGGACAAGACCAACACTGGTAATCAGGCACATCTGCCTTCTAGTCTTGGGTCTTAGACATTATTTCTTTGGCCTTAGACAACCTATCTAGCTTCTCTTAGCTTGAGTTTACTGAATATAAGTTGAGAGGTTCCGTGTGTGTGTGTGTGTGTGTTGTGTGTGTGTTAGTCGCTCAGTCATGTCTGACTCTTTGCCATCCCATGGACTGCAGCCTTCCAGGCTCCTCTGTCCATGGGATTTTTCAGGCAAGAATATTGGAGTGGGTTGCCATTTCCTTCTCCAGGGAATCTTCATGACCCAGGAATCAAACCGGGTCTCCAGTATTGCGGGCAGATTCTTTAATGCCCGAGTCACCAGGGAAGCCGAGATGACCCTTTAAGTTTCATATAGCTATAAAATATGATGTTATGTCTTCCAACAGCTTTCAGTCCTCTAGGATGATGAGACAGACTCAATACTTAGAAATGTTTTTAAACCCTATATTGTAATTGCTTTGATGTGTTTTTTTCTCCACTAAATCTTGAAACTGGAAGCTGTAGATGTGTTCTTTGTATCCTCTCTGCAGCTTGACACTAGGTATGTTAGGAGCCTCTTAAATATTTCTTACATAAGTGAATGAATAACATAATGGGTGAGTATATGAATTGTTGTTGTTCAGTTGCTAAGTGATGTCCAACTCTTTGCAGTCGCATGGACTGTAGCATGCCAGGCTCCTCTGTCTCCTGGAAATTGCTCAAGTTGATGTCCATTGAGTTGGTGATGTTATCTAACCATCTCATTCTTTGCCACCCCCTTCTCCTCTTGCCTTCAATCTTTCCCAGCATCAGGATCTTTTCCAGTGAGTCGGTTCTTTGCATCAGGTGGCCAAAGTACTGGAGCTTCAGTTTCAGCATCAGTCTTTCTGAACCCCGAACGAATATTCAGGTTTGATTTCCTTAAAGATAAACTGGTTTGGTCTCCTTGCTGTCCAAGGACTCTCAAGAGTCTTCTCCAACACCACAGTTCAAAAGCATCAATTCTTTGGCACTCAGCTTTCTTTAGGTCCAACTCTCACATCCATACATGACTACTGGAAAAACCATAGCTTTGACTATACAGACCTGTGTCGGAACAGTGATATCTCTGCTTTTTAATATGCTGTCTAGGTTGGTCATAGTTTCCTTCCAGGGAGAAAGCGTTTTTTAATTTCATGGCTGCAGTCACCATCTGCAGTGATTTTGGGAACCAAGAAAATAAAATCTGTCACTGCCTCCATTTTTTCCCTTCTGTTTGCCACGAAATGATGGGACTGGATGCCATGATCTTCATTTTTTGAATGCTGAGTTTCAAGCCAGATTTTTCACTCTCCTCTTCACCTTCATCAAGAGGCTCTTCAGTTCCTCTTCACTTTGTGTCAACAGGGTGGTGTCATCTGCATATCTGACGTTGTTGATATTTTGCACATCAATTTAATTTCCCAAGCACCAATATATAAATGATGATACCCAGCATCTTCTAATGTTCATGTTCATTTTTACATCATTTGTCCCCAAGAGCAGATCCAGGTTTTGTGGATTATTAAATAAAGCACTCCTACTTAGTGCTTTTGCAAGTGCTCCTCCAACCCACATCAGTCATTCTCTGTCACAGCTCTCTGATTATTTTTCTAAATTGTGGTAAAATGCACATACTATGAATCATTTGATGATTCATAAGTGTACAGTTTGGTGGCACTGAATATTAATGCATTCACAATATTGTGCAACCACCAGTGCTATCTGTATCCAAAACTTTTTTAGCAACATAAAGTTTGTACCCATTAAACAATAATTCCCTCAGCTCCTCTCTCCTCCCAGTTCTGGGTAACCTCTATCTTACCTTCTGTCTCTATGAATTCGCCTATTTTGAGTACCTCAAATAAGTGGAAACACACAATATTTTCCCCTCTGTGTCTAGTTTATTTCATTAAGCATGATGTTTTCTAGGTCCGTTCATGTTATAGCATATATCAAAGTGTCATTCCTTTTTTTTGGCCAAATAATATTCCACCATAGGCATATACCATATTTTGTTTATCCATTCATCTGATTTGAGTTGTTTCCATCTTTCAGATACTGTAATGTTTCTGTGAATGTTGGTGTACAATTATTTATTTAAGTCTTTTGGGTATAAACCTAGGTGTGGAATTCTGGGTCATATTCTAGTTTTATGTTTAACTCTTTGCAAAACTACTAAACTGTTTCCTATAGCAGTTGTACCACTTTATATGTTTGAGGGTTCTAATTTGTCCACATACTTGCCAACACTTATTTTCTTAAAAAAAAAAAAAAAATTATAACCATCCAGGGAATTCCCTTGCTATCCAGTGGTTAGATCCACTGCTGAGAGCATGGGCTCAATTCCTGGTTGGGGAACTAAGATCTCACAAGCCACATGGCATGACCAAAAAAAAAAAAAAGAAATCTTGCTTTAAAAAATATTATAGCCATTCTAATAGGTGTGAAATAGTAGCTCATTGTGATATTATCTGATTTTTTAATAGTTTTAATGTTATATAAATGAGCTTGTGTATTTCTTTTTCACTTGGTTGCTAGTCTAGAAATCCATGAAGGCAGGGCCACTTCTAGTATGTTCACTTCTATCTTTTCCAGCATCCAAATCTGTTCCTGTCTCATGTAGGCATCTGTTGAATAAGTGCATGTACAAATGTTTTCCTTGAAGCACTATATGACTATCACTGCTAATCCATTTGTCCTAAGTTCAGTGCTTAAACAACAGCACGTGAACTAGATAACAAGCCTACAGTTGTTTGTATCAGGCATCAGAAAAATCCTGGAACCAATGGATACCTTTACCGTAGGACTTCTAAAAGTGAAGACCAAAAACAATTTAAATGAAAAGACGTGTCATAAAAGAAATACATCAACTTCAGTAATTAGAATTGGAATTCAAAGTGAATCATAAAAAATTTTCACAAACCCTGCATGGAAAACTGTACACTGCCCCGTTTTCAAGCTGCCCAACACTAAAGTTGCTTTGTATCAAGAGTAAATGGAGTGAAAATATTGCACTGGGGGATGGGGAGGAACTCTGTCAGAGAAATCCAAGTCCTAAATTGCTAACTTACTGACTCAAGTTGGGTTGATAAGAAAGTCATGGCGCTGCCCAACACTCCGTTTAAAACTAGGGAAAACAAAATTTCATCTCTTAAACTGAAGCTTGAAAATTACTGAGTCATTCAGAACAATATGCGATCTTAACTCAGCACCTGGCTTCTGTGCGTTTTATAAACACACAATTTCACAACTGAAAGCTTTCAGCGATTCCATTCCGTCTGCTGCGAGCCGGTCCCTGATCCTGGAAATGCCTGAGGAGCTCCAGCCATCAGGAAATGTGGGCGACATTGCCCCCGTGGCGAATTGCAAAGCACACGGTGACGCAGTCTATCATGACTACCCTCCTGGGCACCGCCCAGTTTCCTATGATCTGTTTGCTAATGTTGCAAACATAAACCAAATCATGTCAATTATGTAGTCCACAGTTGTTCCAGATCACACTCTGAGTTACTAAGCCAACTTGCATAATATGCGTATTTTGAAACTACCAAGCTTGTGTCTCCGAAGGCCCCACAGGGCATTTTAGTAAATGGTCAAAATACTTTTTGTAAAGGAAAGGGAGGAAGGAATTGGATGGGCTCCTGAGTATGAAAAGAGGACAGAAGAGACATCTGAAGGCAGCTGTCCTAGGGAGAGCAGATTTGCCCTGAAGCTACTGAATGTGGAGCTTTAGAACACTCAACCTGCACTGTGCCTTCCAAGGGGGCAATTTTTTTGTCATTGCATATTCTTTTTCCTAAAGAGGCTCCCAAATTGTGTATGCTTCAGGTGCTCCAAAACCCTCACCCACCCAGCCTCTGTTTTCTCTAGCTTTTCTGAAATTTTTGAAGATGCTTTTATTAGCTATTTTCTATAGGAAAGCCTTGATAGATACCAGGGAGGATTTGGGCATCCCTGCAGGGCCTAGCACAGAGGCTTCCATACTGCAGGGCTCAGTATGCGTTTGATATAGCAGATAAAATAGATCGAACAAAACACATTGTGTGTGTGTTTCTAATACTCATCTTGAACATTTAGCTCTAGATGTTCACTTGTTGTTCCCTGTTCACTTGCTCAGTGGTGTCTGACTCTTTGTGACCCCACGAACTGCAGCACACCAGGCTTCCCTGTCCTTCACTATTACCCTGAGCTTGCTCAAACTCATGTCCATTGAGTCAGTGATGCCATCCAACCATCTCATTCTCTGTCTTGCCCTTCTCCTCCTGCCTTCAATCTTTTCTAACATCAGAGTCTTTTCCAAGATGTTCAGAGTTTACCAAAAAATGAAAAAAAAAAAAAAAAAATGGCATTGTACCCCAAAGGCTTGTGTAGGAGTAACTGAAAATTTATCTATGAGGACCAATAAGGGACTGAGGGAGAACCCTGTGCTTTTGTTGGATGACTGTGAACCATGGTTAATAAAATAATTTCCTATTGTTTTTTTCTTGTAAACTTATTTATTTTTAATTGGAGGATAATTGCTTTACAGTATTGTATTGGTTTCTGCCATACATCAACATGAATCAGCCTACCTCCCTCCTGAACCTCCCTTCACCTCCCACCCATTCCCACTCCTCTAGGTTGTCACAGATCATAGGATTTAAGTTCCCTGTGTCACATAGCAAATTCCCACTGGCTATCTATTTTACATATGGAAATGTATATGTTTCAATTTTGAGTAACAGTCATTTCTTTTTATTTTTATTGAAGGATTATTGCTTTACAGAATTTTGTTGTTTTCTGTCAAACCTCAACATGAATCAGCCGTAGGTATACATATATGCCCTCCCCTTTTGAACCTCCGTCCCATCTCCCTCCCCATCCCACCCCTCTAGGTTGATACAGAGCCCCAGTTTGAGTTTCCTGAGTTGTACAGCAAATTCCCGATGGCTGCCTATTTTATATATGGTAATATAAGTTTCCATGTTACTCTTTCCATACATCTCACCTTCTCCTCCCCTCTCCCCATGTCCAATAAGACATAGAGAATGTCTATTCTCTATGTCTTTTTCTCTATTCAGTTCAGTCGCTCAGTCGTGTCCAACTCTTTGCGACCCCATGAATCATAGCACGCCAGGCTTCCCTGTCCATCACCGACTCCCAGAGTTCATTCAGACTTACGTCCATCGAATCAGTGATGCCATCCAGCCATCTCATCCTCTGTCGTCCCCTTCTCCTCCTGCCCCCAATCCCTCCCAGCATCAGAGTCTTTTCCAAAGAGTCAACTCTTCACATGAGGTGGCCAAAATACTGGAGTTTCAGCTTTAACATCATTCCTTCCAAAGAAATCCCAGGGCTGATCTCCTTTAGAATGGACTGGTTGGATCTCCTTGCAGTCCAAGGGACTCTCGAGAGTCTTCTCCAACACCACAGTTCAAAAGCATAAATTCTTGATTGCTGCCCTGTAAATAAATTCTTCAGGACCAATTTTCTAGATTCCGTATATGTGCATTAGAATACAATATTTATCTTTCTCTTTCTGACTCCCTTCACTTGGTATAATAGGTTCTAGGTTCATCCATTTCATTAGAACTGACCCAAATGCATTCCTTTTTATGGATGAGTAATATTCCATTGTGTATATGTACCACAGCTTCATTATCTATTCATCTGTCAATGGACATCTAGGTTGCTTCCATCTTGCAGCTATTGTAAATAGCGCTGCAGTGAACATTGGGGTACATGTGTCTTTTTCAATTTTGGTTTCCTCAGGGTATATGCC